>ML246144.1:51549-68661 GCA_005239495.1 Nicotiana undulata | reverse complement strand
CTCGATCAAATACAGTATCGAGTGCCAGTCGTGCCTCCCCTAGTTTGGGGGCGTGACAGGTTTGACCATTTTTAACATAACTTGAGATAGAGAGCTCGGATTTGGACAAACTTTTAAGGGATTTTCAGAGGCATCGATTGGGTAATGATTCTTCACTTGTTTTTGGTTATATCCCAATAATCTATCATTAATTCCACTTTTAATTTCGGATTTGGCTTGAGAAAAACGGGAAAAATGGGAAAAGTTCTTCAACCAAATTTTGGAGTTCTGATAGAGATTTTGATGTTGGTTTGAGTAATTTTTGTACGAGTGAACTCGTGGGTGAATGGGTGTTCGTATTTTGTGACTTTTATCCGATTCCGTGATGTGGGCTCGGGTCGACGTTTTGGGGTAATTTTCAAAATTCTTGTTAAAGTATTGATTTCATTATTTAGATTAGTTTGTTATAGTTGAATTTATGGTATTTAATTATTTTTTGCTAGATTTGGGCCATTCAGAGTCGGATAGTCAAGGAAAGGGCATTCTTATTAACTGATTGAGCTTGGTTCGAGGTAAGTGGATTGCCTAACCTTGTGTGGGGAAATCCCCGTAGGATTTGGTACTATTGTGATATTTTTGTGATATGTGAGCACCGTGTGCACGAGGTGACGAGTGCGTGCACGAGCTAATTATTGTAAAAATACGGTTTTCACTAAGTAGTAGCCTGTTACACCTTTATTGAGTTATACCAACATGTGTAGTTCTCCTGTTTAGTATAATTGCACATGTCTACGTGTCTTAAATGCTTATTTGAAATATGTGCAACATGTTTAGTTGAATTCATACCTTTAATTGATTTTTATAAACCTTAGCTGTAGAATTCTTGCAGTTAATTGCTTTTTCCATCGATTTCAGCAGTGTGTTTACTTTTTGGACTATGAGGCGGTACCTCGGGATATCCTCCTGCACATTTCCTTTTGGGACTACGAGGCGGTACCTCACGAAATCCCCCTGCACATTTACTTTTGGGACTGTGAGGCGGTACCTCAGGAGATCCACTTGCACATTTACTTTTGGGACTACGAGGCGGTACCTCGAGAGATCCCCCCTACACATTTACTTTTGGGACTACGAGGCGGTACCTCGGGAGATTCCCCTGCATATTTACTTTTTGAGACTACGAGGTGGTACCTCGGAAGATATCCTTGCATATTTACTTTTGGGACTACGAGACGGTATCTCGGGAGATCCCCTGTTGAGTATTTATTTTTGGGACTATAAGACGGTATCTCGGGAGCCCCTTGTTATTTATATCATTGTATTGTGTTGTTATTTCTCTGTGAATTCTTTCTGTTAAATTCTACGTCTTTCTTCGTTTTATTATATCACCTATCTTATTATTATATCTAAGTAGGGCCCGAACCTGACCTCGTCACTACTCTACCGAATTAGGCTTGGCACTTATTGGGTACCGTTGTGGTGTGCTCATGCTACTCTTCTGCACATGTATTTTGTGCAGATCCAAGTACTTCTTATCATCCTTGTTATCAGTGAGCAGCGAGACTTTGGAGACTTCAAGGTATTCTGCCCGCGTCCGCTGACCTCGGAGTCCCCCTCTATTCCCTCTTATGTTGTTTACCTTTGCGTATTTTCTTATACTCTGGTGTATAGGGATACTAGTTTTCTTATGTAGCTTGTGACTTATGATTTTTTGGGTTTTGGGAACTCTGTGTATACTATAGTGTTGGGATATTTATTAAAGTCAAGCGACATTTTATCATTTTTATAGTTATCTGTTGAAGTCTAGCTGTTAAATTCTGTTTTCATTTCTATTATACCGCAAGTTTTTAGGCTTACTTAGTCGTAGAAACTAGGTGCCGTCACGATGCTTTATGGAGGGAGAATTCGGTTGTGACAGGATGAAATGCTGTACTCAGCTCGATCTGTTTTCCCAACTCACGCTGCACAACTCTCCAAAGTTGCGATGTGAACTATGTTCCCCGGTCCGAGATAATAGACACCAGCACATTATGAAGGCGAACAATCTTCCAAATATAAATCCGAGCCAGCTGCTCTGAGGAGTAGGTAGCCATGACTAGAATGAAATGTGCAGACATGGTCAGTCTATATGCAATAACCTACACTGCACCATACCTCTTCAAGGTCTGTGGAAACCCAACTACAAAATCCATGGTTATACGCTCCCACTTCCACTCTAGAATATCAAGTCTCTAAAGCAAACCACCCGGTATCTGATGCTCATACTTTACTTGCTGATAGCTCAAACACCAAGCCACATACTCCACAATATCTTTCATCATTCTTCTCCACCAGTAGCACTGACTCAATCATGCTACATCTTTGTGGCACCTAGATGAATGGACTACAACGAACTATGGGCCTCCTCAAGTATCAACTTCCGTAATCCCTCAATATTGGGCACACAAATCTGGCCATTCATCCTCAACACCCCATCATCACCAATAGTAACCTCCTTTTCATCGCCGTGCTGCACTGTGTCATAAGCAAGTGGGGGTCATCATACTGACCTGCCTTGATGTGCTCAAACAAAGAAGACCGTGAATATAACGACTCGACCGGTCGTTCCGTGAGTTTAGCCCCGTTGTCTCTGTTTTAGCTTTATCATATGTTATTTAACATATTTATGATGTGTTGGATCAGTGGTTCGGGTTCGGAGTGGTCGTGGTGAGGGAATAAGGATTCTAGTTTTGTGATTTTTATCGAATTCCTAGATGTGGGACCGGGGGTCGGGTTTGGCCAATTACGGAATTTTTGGTTGAATTTGATAATTTTCGAGTGGGCTTCGTCCATTAGCATATATTAATGATATAAATCTGATTTTTGGTAGATTTGGAGCAATCGGAGGCCGAATCTAGAGGCAAAGGCATTGTGGGCTAGGAGTTTAGCCGTTTTTGAGGTAAGTAACGTTTCCAAACATGGTTCTAAGGGTTCGAAACCCCGAATTATATGATATATGACTATAATCAAGATGACACACATGCCAAGTGACAAGCGTGCGGGTGTGCGTCGAGTGATTTGTCGCCTGGCTCATCCCATAGCACCGTCTAGTAGCTATTACAGATTGATATCCGCACTTCTATTAATATGGTAAATGTGAACATGTTAGAAAATATGTTAAGTATAAATGCTAAGGCTTCACGCCGAAAATGCTGAGACCCGAGTGGTCGTATATTACTGTCTCATTTTGTGATTATTTGATGACATATACTTAGTCCTGTTATAGCATATCATTTCATGCCCCAGTCTCAGTAATTGTTAATTATATGCATATTTACCCTTGTTTCGGATTGATTTATGCATGTGTGATCCATGTGAGCGAGACTGGAGATTAATGACTGAGTGAGGCCGAGAGCCTGTTATTAAGACAGTTATGAGATCAGAATGCACACCATAGCTATACTCGGATCATGCCTTCGTTGGCTTCATATAGCGCTTGGGCTTATAAGAGCCCCTCCGAAGTCTTAACACCCTCAGCGAGCGCATTGATATTGAGGGATGGATCTTCCCTGGACATGGACCTTTTCCGAAGTTGATGTTATGTGAGGGATGGATCGTCCCTAGACATGGATCTTGTTCGAGTGTTGTATTCCGGTGATGGATCTATTCCGTGGGGCTGGATTGGCCTTTTCCTCAGTATTGAGTGACTACGATCATCGATGATTATGTACATTCCGGGATGGACCTTCCCTGGGTGTGAGAGCCATATACAAGACTGAGTGGACTTCTGTGTGAGGGTTGTGAGCACTGTGTGCATTTCCACACTGGTTTCATATAATTATATATTGGCATGTAGAGTATACTGAGCATACTTGGCATATTTTGTTCATATTCTGATAAACTGTTAGCATGTCTAATCTCTGTATGCTATTTATTGTAAATTTCGAAGTTTAGTCCGTCACTACCTCTCACCCCATAGTTTGGGTTCGTTACTTCTGAGTTGGTGTACTCACGTTACCCCGTGAACCTTGAGTGCAGATCCAGGTACATCGGGACCTAGTAGCGGTTGTTGATTGCTGTGATAGTTTCTTTTGGAGTTTACGAGGTTGCAGCTGGCGATCACAACCTCATTTTCTCCTTCTTTATCTACCTACCACATGTTATTATTTCAGATAGTATTATGTCAGTTCTGTATTTCGATAGTTTATTTATAGTAGCTCATGACTCGGTGACACCAGATCGGGTTTTTTTTAGTTGGGTTTTACTAATGTTAAACATTATAATGCTTTATAAAATGAGACTCTTGCTGCAAATATAATGTTTTTTCTGAAAACAACTTTAAGCAAATGAAATGTGTGGCTTGCCTGCTTTCATGATAGGCGCCATCACGACTGGGTGTGTTGGGGTCGTGACAAGTTGGTATCAGAGCTCTAGGTTAAATAGGTCTCACCAGTCATGAGCAGGTTTAGTAGAGTTTTACGGATCGGTACAAAGACGTATGCACTTATCTTTGAGAGGCTGCAGACCCTTTAGGAAAAATCTCACATTCTTGGATTCTTGTCGTGCGAACCCATTAATTTGACTTAAAGCGTAATTCTTTGAACTCCTCTCATGTATTCGAATGCGCACGAGAGATCTTGGTGTCAGCTGTGCATCGACGGATTGTGACTTCCACGGGTAATGTGCGAGATTTGATTTTAGCATGTTAATAATGGGCCAGTCTTGAGGACTTGAGGCTGGTTTTTTGTGTGTGGCTTGAGTGCTGAGATTTCAATTGTGTGAGAACGTGCATTTGGGACTTATATGTCTGTTTGTGTCCTTAGTGATGGGATTTTGTGACTGGATGAATATGTGGCGAGGGTGATTCGATGGTGAGATGTTTTCAGATTGTTTTATTGTGACAAAAATAGTTGGCTGGATATGTAGCAAGGACTATTAAGTGTTTGACTTTGGTCTCGAGTCGGCATATGGCCTCGAGTTGTGAGTGTATTGAAGGACCTCTCATGTAGTTTAGTGGTTGAGGGAAGTGGAATCTTCCTGTTGTGTTATGAGTTTCTGGTGATGTCTTTTGGGCTGACCAATGCCCCAGTAGCGTTCATCTATTTGATTAACAGTGTATTCTAGCCGTATTTATACGCCTTCATTATTGTATTCATTGATGACATCTGGTATATTCTCGTAGCCAGGAGGAGCATGCTCTTCAATTGAGAGTTGTATTGCAAAGATTGAAGGAGGGGAAGCAAGCAAAGTTCTCTAAGTGTGAATTTTGGCTCAGTTTAGTAGCATTCTTGGGACAAGTGCTTTCCAGTGAGAGTATCCATGTGCTCAGACGAGTGTGGATAGAGCTTCCAGAAGCTCAAGATTTCTTTGACCACAACTCCAGTGTTAGTTCTGCCATTAGATTCAGGTTCTTATACCGCTTATCTTGATGCCTCGAGGATAGGCATTGGTTGTGTTTTAATGAAGGATGGTATATTGATTGCGTGATAGCTATGACTTCTGAAAGGGTATAGAGATGATATCAGTTTGAGGCTAAGTAGGCAGGGTTATCTCCCGCGAGGTTCCCTGAGGTCGTGTGATCCTTAGGTGGTTTTATAGCAAGTACCCCTTTACCAGTAAATGTTATATGTTGTAAGTTGAGTTTAGATCGCTTGTGGAAGTTGGCATGGCTATTGCAATGGCGAATGCGAGATTGCAGATGACTTGAGATGTTAAATGGTTTGACTTATATATGAGCTTATGAAGGATTTAGTTTAATCTCATTGTGATATGGCGATGGTGCTAGCGTATGGGCATTGTGAGTTATTGATTGTTTTGATCTATGGCTTTGAGCCAAGTGGGGGAGGCTGCTAATGATGAGTTGGTTGCACAATTATACGAGGTATACTGGTGTATCTGTTATGACCTACAGAGGTGGAGTCTAAGAAGACTCGAGTGATGGAAATTCTTAGAAATAGGTTGTAATGTACTCTATGGTAGATGGGTTTATTGAATGATTGAGTTGTAATTGTAAAAAGTGTAGTGCGTGCAGTGTATGGATTTTCTTTGTTGCTACGAAGTGTGGGTTACTTCCTAGTATGTTGGTGTGCAAATAGGGTCAGGTCGTTCGATCTTTTTGATTAGTTTAATTGATATTTGTGTAGAGTGGATGACTCGCAAGGATGGTTCTGATGGATTTAAGGTTATACGTAACAATTGGAAATTTTCAAGGTGTGTATCTGGCTAGAATTTAGATTTATGATGGAGGGTGTCAAGACTTGTGGCAATTCTACATTATCCTGGATTCTACATATCATTATCGAGAAAGTGAAGGTAATGACTTTAGATTCGTAGAAAGTCTCTTCAGGGTAAGTATTTTGAATGTGGTGCTTTTGGGGATATATTAGAGAGTATTCGACGACTCATGAGCCTTAGACGATATGGTTTTATGCTTGGGTCTCGTATGGTGAGTCTAGGTTGAGAATTGCGATATTATGGCAATGAGAAGTATCAATTCGAAGGCAAGTCAGAAGGAACTTGGTTAACTGGGACAACTTTGTAGTAGGTCGGATCGACATGGTAAGGGATATGATTAGTTCTTCTGGTGTTTATGAGGCAATGAGTTTTTACAGGTGTTCCTTAGCAATGCTCTTGGGTTTTGGTGACTTGTGTAGCTTGGTTGAGTTGGAAGGATTCAACCCTGACGGTTTGGTGTTGTACAAATGGGATTCAAATAGTTATTTTCTACTGGTGTGAGGCGTATATGATGTATAGTGATTTTTGCTTCTAGATGGGATCAAATGTAAAGTTCTGGGCTAGTTGGGTACGTAGTTTCTTGTGGCTTGGAAGGTATTATGAAGTTCTCATATTTATCATAAGATGGTATGGTGTATGTGGTATGTTGTGTAGAGTTGAGATTTGCATGTGTGAGGTCACGGTTCAGCTCTGGAAGGAAGGTGACAAATTCTTAGGCAGCATGGGCAGTTTTAGATGACTAGGTAGATGATATCACTCATTGGGTGTCTTGATGAGGGTGTACATTTCAGAAAGGGCAATGTGTTTGAGTTAAGGGTTCTTCATTGGTATTGCGGCGCTCTCTTGTTGGATCGACTGCCGATATTCCAATTTGCTTGATGGCACGGAAAAATCATAGGGGTGTCCCTCGTGGAATGATTGAGTAGGGGTGTGTTATATATTCGAGCGGTGGTGTTGGGATCATTTATGGTAATTTGTGTGCCTCATGGACTTCGAGGCTGAGAGTTCTCATAAACAGATTATTTTGTGGTTATGGAATGTGAGCAAAGCTTTTCAGATGTTAGCAAATGCCATGATTCAGTTATAGTGGACCTTCAGCAAGTTAACTATTTGTTGTGGGTGACCAGAGTTGATCTAAAGTTATTGGTAGGCCCAATATGGGTGTGTTTGTGCACCGGGTCGGAATGGTTTACTCCGAATTTCTATTGTTGAGGGATGTACCATTTGATTATCATCGAGCTTAGTCATATTCTGGAGTGATCTATGATTTACCCTTCAGTGTTGCGAGGAGTGGTGATTTTTGGTTATATGCACATATGGTGCGGATTTATCTGATCTTTATAGAGGGATTTGAGTAAGGTAAGTAATTGGGCATTGCGGGATTGATAAGTATTGGTTATTTTCTTTTTGATACGTGTGGCGTGGTATCGTCCGATTCCTTCATGGTTATGGCAATGCACTTGGAGTACTTGATGTCGAATTGCGCATGGTTATTGATTTTGAGCAAGGTGGCTTGAAATATTTCATGTGGGACAACATTCAGATGGGATCACGCATTGCAACAGAGTTATGTGGAGGTATGATCCTTGGTGTTAGATTCATGTGTTTTGATTTTACGTTGTGTGACAGGCCCTTAGCATGGTGTTGTGATAGTTACTGTTAATGGCAAGATAGTCTTCTCGTGTGGATCTTTTCTATGGTTTGAGTTCGTGGGATGTTGCTATTGAGTGCACGAGTTGCACAAGTTATGGCTTTGGGTTGTATTGATGCGTCATGTCATCAGAGTGGTCGTGTTGGATGAGAAGAGGTCGTTGGTCCTAGAATGACTACTACCAGAGTTGACTACAACATGGTTGGAAGGACGATATCAAAAGTGGCTTAAAGAACTGCTATAGTTCCTATCGGAGGAAGCGGGAGCTCCATGACTGGTTGATCGGACGAATGGTTGCTAGTTTCTACGTGTTTCTTTCATCATCGGCATTATGTGAAAGTGTTAGAGCGAGGCATTGCTTGATAAGAGGTTATGTACCGGTATTAGGTTGTCTTGAGCAGCTATTGTGATTAGGAGTTATCGCTATGAGTGTTTGAGTCATGCAGTATATTATGTGATTTTCATCTTGGATTGCGGATATGGCTTCATACAGCGTGTTCATACTTATTCAGTTTATAGTTTTGTAATTTTGATCTCGTAAATTATTTTAGAAGTGGGAATTTGGTTTTAAGTTTTATGGGTCAGGTTGGATTTCGCAATTTCAAGTGTGAGGTGCTATTGGACCTATATGGGATAGGGTGATGTGGGATCACCTCCGGGTATGTGCATGATAGGTTACATGACAATTTTAGTGGTTTTGGAACAACTCCGGGCACGTTCGAGGACGAACATATGTTTAAGTGGGGGAGAATGTAACGACCCGACCGGTCGTTCCGTGAGTTTAGACCCATTTTCTCTGTTTTAGCTTTATCATATATTATTTAACCTATTTATGATGTGTTGGGTCGGTTGGTTTGGTTTCGGAGTGGTCGTGGTGCGAATGAAGACACTTAGTCTCTTAAATTGGCTTTATAGTTGAAAAATATTCAACCCGGAGTTGACTTATAGGTAAACGACCTCGGAATGTGGATTTTATGGTTCGGATAGCTTCGTTAGGTGATTTGGAACTTAGGAGTGTGTTCGGAATGTGGTTGTGAGGTCCGAAGTAGAGCTAGGCTTGAATTGGTGGAATTAGGTCTTTGGCAATTTCTAGTTGGCAGTGGAAAATTAGCTATTGGGGACGGAATGGAATTCCGGAAGTTGGAAAAGGTTCGTAGTGTTATTTTGGATGTGTGTGCAAATTTTCAGGTCATTCGGACAAAGTTTGGTTAGTTTCGGCATCGTTGGTGATTTTCAGAAGTTTGGAGATACTTAGGCTTGAATCAAGGGTTCATTGGGTGTTTCGATATTATTTTGGGTGTTCTGAGGGTTCGACTAAGTCCGGGTGATCATTTATGACTTGTGGGTACTATTGGTTGAGGTCTCGAAGGCCTCGGGTGTGTTTGGGGTGGTTAACAGACTTGGTATTCGGTTGGCAACTGCTCAAATCTGGTGTCATCTGTTTCTGGTTTCCTTGTGCGCGATCGCAAGAGTCCATACGCGATCACATAGGCTTATTTGTGGGAAGGGGTGAGTTTGTTCTATGCGGTCGCAGGTTCAGGGAGGCGATCACGTAGTTTTGTGAAGCTGTGCAACGCGAACGCATGGCTGAGGCCGCGTTCGCGTAGAAGGATTTTGAGTGGCAGTGTGGTGAAGGAATTGATCTATGCGATTGCATAGAGCTGACCGCGTTCGCATTGTGGTAAGGGAGTTGTTTTCCGCGATCGCGTCTGTGCTTCTGCGATCACGTATGGTTAATGGGTGGGGCAACATTTTTGTCCTTCGCGATCGCGTAAGGAGGTCCGCGATCGCAGTGAGAAAAAAAAGTACATGGGCAAAATCTTTTAAAATAAAAAAACGAGGGTTTAGTCCATATTTTCAAAAAACCCATTAGAGAGCTCGGGAGAAGGTGGAATCTGAGGAGATTTTCAGTGGAGTAATTGGGGTAAGTATTCTTCACTCACATGTGGGTTAATTCCATGATTTAGTCTTGATTTGTATTATTCAATTTGAGGAATTTGAGTGGAAATTGGGAAAAAATAGGAGGAAAGTTTGAGAATTTCTTTTGATGATTTGAGTGGGCAATTGAGGTCGGATTTTGATGAATTTGATATGGGTAGACTCATGAGGGAATAATGATTCTAGATTTTTTTATATTTATCGAATTTCGAGATGTGGGCCTGGGGGTTGGGTTTGGCGAATTTCGAGATTTTTGGTTGAATTTAATAATTTTCGAGTGGGCTTCGTCCCCTAGCATATATTAATGATATAAATATGATTTTTTGTAGATTTTGAGCAATCAGAGGCCGAATCTAGACGCAAAGGCATTGTGGGCTAGGATTTTAGCCAGTTTTGAGGTAAGTAACGTTTCCAAACTTGGTTCTGAGGGTTCGAAACCCCGAGTGATTTGAGGGTTCTGAGGGTTCGAAACCCCGAATCTAGATGCAAAGGTGACGCACATGCCAAGTGACGGGCGTGCAGGCGTGCACCGAGTGATTTGTGGCCTGGCTCATCCCATGGCACCATCTAGTAGCTATTACAGATTGATATCCGCACTTCTATTAATGTGGTAAATGTGAACATGTTAGAAATCATGTTAAGTATAAATGCTAAGGCTTCATGCCGAAAATGCTGAGACCTGAGTGGTCGTATATTACTGTCTCATTTTGTGATTATTTGATTTCATTTACTCAGTCCTGTTATAGCATATCATTTCATGCCTCAGTGTCAGTAATTGTTAATTATATGCATATTTATCATTGTTTCGGGCTAATTTATGCATCTGTGGTCCATGTGAGCGAGACTAGAGAGTAATGACTAAGTGAGGCCGAGAGCCTGTTATTGAGACATTTATGATATCGGACTGCACACCGCAGCGATACTCGAATCATGCCTTCGTTGGATTGATATAGCGCTTGGGCTTATAATAGCCCCTCCGGAGTCTTTACATCCCCAGTGATCGCATTGATATTGAGGGATGGATCTTCTCTGGACATGGAACTTGTCCGAAGTTGATGTTATGTGAGGGATGGATCGTCCCTGGACATGAATCTTGTCCGAGTGTTGTATTCTGGAGATGGATCTACTCCGTGGGGCCGAATTGGCCTTTTTCCCTCAGTACTGAGTGACCATGGTCACCGATGATTATGTACATTCCGGGATGGACCTTCCCTAGGCCTGAGTGCCATATACGGTACTGAGTGGACTTCTGTGTGAGGGTTGTGATCACTGTGTGAATTTCCACACTGGTTTCATATAATTATATATTGACATGTAGAGTATACTGAGCATACTTGGCATATTTTGTTCATTTTCTGATAAACTGTTAGCATGTCTAATCTATGTACGTGTTTTATTGTTAGTTCCGACGTTTAGTCCGTCACTACCTTTCAGCCCATAGTTTGGGTTCGTTACTTCTGAGTTGGTGTACTCACGTTACCCCTGCACCTTGTGAGCAGATCCAGGTACATCAGGACCCGGTAACGGTTGTTGATTTGCTGTCATAGTTTCTTTTGGAGTCTTCGAGGTAGCAGCTGGTGATCGCATCCTCGTTTTCTCCTTCTTTATCTACCTATCGCATGTTATTATTTCAAACAGTATTATGTCAGTTCTGTATTTTGACAGTTTATTTATAGTAGCTCATGACTCGGTGAAACCAGATCAGGGATTTCTTTAGTTGGGTTTTACTGATGTTAAACATTATAATGCTTTATAAAATGAGACTCTTGCTGCAAATATAATGAATTTTCGAAAACAAATTTAAGAAAATGAAATGTGTGGCTTACCTTATTTCACGATAGGCGCCATCACGACTGGGTGTGTTGGGGTCGTGACCGTGAAGCACCGAATGCAAGAACCTAGCTAGGCGAAAAGACATCCAACCTCACGAACTTGTTGGCAAAAGCTTGAACATCCAAAGCTAATGGTCTCTACCCAACTAGAATATCACGACCCGATTTACCCTCCGAAGGGTATCGTGATGGCACCTAGTCTCTACGACTAGGTAAGCCTATATTTGCGGAAGAATAATTTTAATAAAATAAAGACAGAAAGAAAAACACAAGTAGACATAAGATAGCCGCTCGGCATGTAAAAATAAAGCTCCCAAAACCCGGAATGTTACATTTAGTCACAAGCTCTGTACTAAAATAACTCTATACAACGAAGAAGCATAAATACGTAAGATGTCTCTGTCTAAACTAGAATAGAGGGTGACTCGTAAGATTTTGCGCACACGGCAGAATTACCTTGCGGTCTCCTCGAAGCAGCTACACGACCCCTAGCCACGGAACTGAGTACTGGTACTTGGATCTACACATGAAATACATGTGCAAGAAAGGGAATGAGTACACCATAATTAAAAAAATCCAATTAGCATGGTTCATCGCACTAAGCGCGTTACCCTAGCGACTGCCTAGGCGATTATCAGGCGATTTGCACTTTCAGGGCTGCCATGTCCAATTTGGCGGGCGGTCAACCCTTTTCTATGGCTGGTCAACCTCCCCCACCCTCGCCCAACCTTCTACTACAACAAACATCAATCCTACACCCTTAGATTACTCACAAATATTAAAACCTAGCGTAATTAATGCACCCATGCACGTAAATGAATTTGTACAGAATTCTATCGAGCCAATACCAATGCGCATGGTTTCTTTTTTGAACGAGCAACCTCTTGTTAAGTTTAAGGAATCAGAAGTTGATCGCATGAACGTAATTGAAGGGCTACAACATGCTGTGGTTGGTAAATTTGTGTATGGATGGCCTTATCTTGCTGAAATTCGTAGAATTGTTCTTATTCAATGTGGCATCAAGGGTGAATGTAACATTGGATTCTTAAGGGATATACATGTTCTTATTAGACTCACATTATGGCAGGATGTTATTGAAGTTACGTCAAAGAGTGCTTATTATGTGAAGGACAAGACTGGGGAGCAATACCAATTGAGGTCACTTATTTATGATGCTAAGTTTAAAGCAGGAGAAGAAACATCAATGGCAATGGCATGAATATCTTTCGAGGTTTGTCACCTACTTACTATGTGAAGGAATGTTTGTTTTCACTTGATACTGCAGTGGGGAAACCTTTACATCTTGATATGGCCACTATCAATAAGATTAGACCTAGCTGTGCAAGGGTTAAGGTCCTGGTGGATCTACTTGCTAAACATCCTAAGAAAGTAAGGATGGACATTGAGCATGATACCACTGGAGAAATAAGGACTTAATGGGTGAATATAAAAAATGACATGCTACCTAAATATTTCAAGAATTGTAGACTACAAGGTCATGATGAATTGGAATGTTGGCATCTTCATCCTGAAGAGAGGGTACAAAACAATGAGGAGCAAGCTGTGATTGATCAAGGGGTTTCAAAGGCTAAACATAATGAACCATTGATGATTTTGTCAAGTGGGAGAGTAGTTGGTAATGTTGGAGAGAATTGGAAGGAGGTGAGAGACAATAGGGTAAAACCTAATGCTAAGCAAGGTAATGATCAAGGGGCAGCTGGGAAAGAAATTGTTCCAGTTGAAAGTACTGAAAATCAACTGAAGGATATTGGTGCTCAACATATGGTGACTGTCAAGGAGATAGTTCCAGCCACTGGTACTGGCAATGATCATATTTCAACAACTAATAAATTTGCTGTATTAGAGGAGGAAAATGGGGAGAATGAGGATAAAAATCAGTTGGTCGTGGTGGATGAAAATAACAAGGAGAAAAGTCATAGTCCTAATCCTAATCATACTGGGAGTCTAAATCCTAAGGCAACTGGATTTACTCTTAGGTCAGCAGGGATAGGGAGTTCAAAAAAAGGAGGTGGTGTAAAGTCTAAGGGCAATGGTAAAGAGGTGGTGGATGGTCGTAAGGAATCTACAGTAGCATGGGTTAATAGAGCTTTCAATGAGAATGTGGTAGCAAACAATCAGTATTGCCAAGAAGTCCCTACACAATCAATGTTCATGGAAAAAGAAGATGGGGTGCCAAAGGAGAATGAACGTTTGCAATTAACTAGTGGAAGTCTTTGGGATGATCAAGGAGAACAATTATCATATGAAGAATTACCTGAAGGTGTCATGGGTGAATCAGAATCATCGGATGAAGAGAAAGAAGAAGAAGAACAAAGTGTGAATGGAAAAAGTAACAAGGATCATGGGAATGCAAGAGATAGTGTTGGTAAAATTAATGTGGAAATCAATGATCAAGAAGGTACATGTAATGTAGGTGGGGATAATCAAGAAACTCAGAAAATTAGAAGCCCTAACCCTAGTAAAGAATTACCTCCTGCCAAACCTAATGAAGATGGTACTGCTGGAAATGAGGTGATCAAGGAAGGGGAGATTGCTAAGGGCATAGGGGATCCAGAAGCTGAAAATGATAGAGTGTTAAATGGGGAAAATCTGGGTGAGAATAACCCTAACCCTAACACTAAGGATATGGAAGTGCAGGGTTTGGTCCCAACACCAAACAATACTCAACTGACGGGACTTGAAAAGGAGAAGGGTGAGGAAGTCAATGCTGAGCTTAAAGGGAAGGATCTTGATACTGAGTCCATTGCTCAGAATTTCATGAATATAGCTAGGCAAGGTGATTTGTCTCCAAGGCACATGGACAAAGGGAAATCAGCAGGTAGGGGAAAGAAGAAGCAGACTAGAGACAATTATCAAAGTGGAGTTCCTGGGGTTCAAACGAGAAGGACCCTATCTAAACCTCAAAATTGATCATGAATGCACTAATTTGGAATGTGAGATCCGTGAATACAATGCAAGCCTTTGAGAGGCTTATCATCATGCAAAGGCAGAATCATTTCAAATTTATCGCAGTTATGGAGCCAAAGCAGAAAAAGAGTAAGTTAGAGAGATATAGAAGAAGAATTGGCATGTTACAAGCTTTTTCCAATGTCTCAAATAAAATATGGGTGTTTGTGGATGATGATCATGGTGTGGAAGTGGTGTATGACTTAGAGAAGCAAATGACCTTGAAGCTGACTAACCAAGACACTCAACTATCATTTATAGTCACCTTTGTTTATGCAAAGTGTGATGCTATTGAGCGTATAGAATTATGGGACAGTATGTACAATTTGGACATGTCCTTACCTTGGCTAGTTGGGGGGGGGGGGGGGGAGGGAATTCAATGTAATATGGGATGAGGAGGAAAAATTTGGTGGTCTTCCAGTCCATATAAATGAGGTGAATGATTTTAGGCATTGTGTGAACACATGTAACCTAAGTGACTTAGGTTTCAAAGGGAGTATGTTCACATGGTGGAATGGAAGAGGAGAAGGATATTGTATATTCAAAAGGTTGGATAGATGTTTGGGGAACCTTGAGTTTCAGCAGATGTGGCCAAATTTGGAAGTTACTCACTTGTCCAAAATTGGCTCAGATCATAGCCCCATGCAATTAAAGAGTAACCCTGATATTGCTCCAATTAAGAAGGCATTCAAATTCTTGAATTTCTGGACCAAACATCCTACTTTCATGGATGTTGTGAAGTTAAATTGGAAGGCAGATTTTCTTGGAGATCCATTCTATGTATTTAATCACAAGTTGAAGTGGATGAAGAAAGATTTATCAGCATGGAGTAGAGCCAAATATGGAGATATTTTTCAGAAGATTGCCAGTCTTGAGGAGGTGGTCCTAGTACATGAAAATCAGTTTGAAAGAAGGCCAACATTTCAGAATAGGGAGAGGCTTCAAAAGGTTCAAACTGAACTACTCAGATATCTAGCCTTGGAAGAGGAATTCTGGAAGCAAAAATCAGGTATGAATTGGTTCAAAGATGGGGACAGGAATACAAAATTATTTCATGCTCAAGTGAATGGGAGGAGAAGAAGACTGCAGCTGAGAAGAATTCAAAATTCTAATAGAGTATGGCTTGAGGACAATGAACTGATGGCTGAGGAGGCAGTTAGGTTCTATCAAGCACAATTTCATGAGGATGCTGTACCATCAACTTTCAGAATTCTTGATGAGGTACCTTCAATGATCACTACAGAACAGAATAAGGAGCTAATGAGATACAAAGAAGGAGGTAAAACTGGTAGTATAAGGATTAAATGGGGACAGTGCAGGAGGTCCTAATGGATTTACTGGCTGTTTTTATCACTCATGTTGGGAGAGAATTGGGGATGATATTGTAGACATGGTGAAAGCCTTATAAAATGGACATGAACTTCCCAAATATGTCACTCATACCAATTTGGTCCTGTTGCCTAAGAAGAAGGAGGCAGTATTATACTGAGATATGAGACCAATTAGCCTTAGCAATTTTGTGAACAAGATCTTCTCAAGAGTTGTTCATGAGAGGCTAACAGTGTTGTTGCCTAATCTGATTTCAGAGGAGCAGGCATGTTTTGTCAAAGGCAGAAACATAGTTGAGAATGTCTTACTGACTCAAGAGATCATCACTGATATTAGGTTGAGGACTAGGGCAGGACCTAATGTGGTGATCAAACTAGACATGACTAAAGCTTATGATAGATTATCATGGATTTTTCTCACTAAAATACTACGGAAAATGGGGTTTGAGGAGAGGTTTATAGGCTTGGTATATGAGTTAGTTGCTAATAATTGGTATTCTGTATTGCTCAATGGCCAGCCTTATGGCTTTTTCAAGTCAACAAGAGGAGTGAAACAAGGAAACCCTCTCTCACCTACATTGTTCATACTGGCAGCAGAAGCATTGTCTAGAGGGCTGAATTCATTTCATAGGGACAAGTATTTCAGAGGATTTGGATTGCCTAAATGGATTCCAAAGGTGAATCACTTGGCCTATGCTGATGACACAATCATCTTTTCATCATCTGATACTACATCACTGGAGATGATTATGAGGGTTCTGGTGGCTTGTGATGAGGCATCAGGACATTTGATAAGAAAGAACAAGTCAGAAATATACATGAATCACTCAGCAGGTGAGGAGGTGGTAGATAGGGTGCAAAGAATCACAGGTATTGCGAAGCATGAATTCCCTTTTACTTATCTAGGCTGCCCCATATTCTATGCTAGAAGAAGGATGAACTACTATGAAGGGTTGATTAATAAGGTGTTGGATAAATTACAAGACTGGAAAGATAAATTATTATCCATTGGTGGTAGGACAGTCTTAATTAACCATGTTTTTAAAAGCATGCCAATACACCTTCTATCTGCAGTAAACCCCCCACCCTATGTGATTAACAAATTACATAAGATCTTTGCTCAATTATTTTGGAGCAATTCTGTAGGGGTTGCAAAGAGACAATGGGCTTCTTGGAATACTATGTGTCTTCCATGTGAAGAGGG
>ML246144.1:40454-51474 GCA_005239495.1 Nicotiana undulata | reverse complement strand
GGGGGGGGTTTAGATCAATTCATGATGTATCAAAAGCTTTGTCTTGTAAGTTATGGTGGAATTTTAGGACAAAAACTAGCTTATAGAGCTCTTTCATGAGTCAGAAGTATTGTAAGAAGTTGAACCCTTTAATAGTCCCTTGAAGAAATGGCTCACATATGTGGAGGAAAATACTTGAATGTAGGGATCAAGTAGAGCACCAAATTTTATGGCAAACAAAAATAGGATCTTCTCTTTTTTGGTTTGACAACTGGACAGGATTGGGTGCACTATACTTTGTTACACCTTATGACTTTTGGTGTGATGAATCAGTATATAATATCTATGATGTGGTTGATGGAGATTAGTGGGATGAGGAAAGGATTAGGGAGATTTTGCCTGAAGAAATTGCTGACCATATAATACTGAATTGTAGACCACAAGTGGCCCATGATGAACTAGACAAACCTCAATGTATGCTTGAATCTAGAGGGGAGTTTAGTGTCAAATAAGCCTGGGAATATGTGAGGAAAAGAAATGATCCAGCAAATGTATACAAGAAGATTTGGGTATAAGGTTGCCATTCAAAATTGTCTTTTTTATGTGGAAATTATTGAAGAACAAACTGCCTTTGGATGACTTCTTCAGGAGATTAGGATACTTGATGGCCTCTAAGTGTTGGTGCTGTGCAGAACCAAGGGAAGAGACATTTCAACATGTCTTCTACACCTCTTATGATGCAGCTAAGGTATGGAGATACTTTCTTTCTCATGCAGAATTTCTGTACAGGGGATCACACTTCATCTAGCTGTGATAAAATGCTGGACAGTAGAAGTAGTACCAAGATTAAAACCAATACTGCAAGCCTTACTTGCTGTGATTATATGGGAGCTTTGGGAAAGAAGGAATTGCTACAAACATGGAGATTCGGTGACTATAAGTAGGGTTATCTATCAGGTGTCTACTACTATGCAGTATTTAGTGAAGTACAGGAAGCCAGGTCTTCAAAATGTGCCATACAAATGGCCGGATCTATTGACTATGATGGAGTCATACCTGCCTACATTGAAGTATTCTAAGATCCTATGGGAATTCCCTAGAGCAGGTTGGATAAAGGTGAACACAGATGGGGCTTCTTGAGGCAATCCAGGAAGGAGTTATATTGGTTTTGTATTAAGGAATGAGGAAGGAGATATGGAGTATGGGTGTGGAAGGGAGATACAGGCTGGGACAAATACAGAAGCAGAAGCTAAAGCAGGTCTAGAGGCACTCAAATATTGTGTGCATAATGACTTTGTTCTAATAGACCTACACACTGACTCCATGATGATCAAAGGGGTGCTAGATGGTGAATGGGGTGTACCATGATCTATATCAGGGGTGGTTGAGGAGATAAAGGGGCTGATGGCAAGATGCAATGTAACAGTGACACACACACTTAGAGAAGGTAATAGTGTGGCAGATTACTTGGCTAATTATGCATTGGATGAAGGCAATATAGAGTGTCACAGTTTCTGGGCGTTAGATGTGAATGAGAAGAGGTTGGTGAACAATGATAAGCTGCAATGTCCTTACCTAAGAGTAAAAGTTGCAAGAAGTTGAAAAGGAGAGGATACGCAGGATCAAAGAAGAGGAGAGAAAGTGAGCTGTATTGGGAACACTACGATCAAGCCCTTAGGGGGGAGGTCATGGTGTTCATTTTTTGGACTAACTTTGTTTTTTGTTTTGCAGGAAACGATACTGTACCTGTGCCATATCTTTTGAGGACTTTCCAGTCGGTGGTATTAGCACTAGGTGCTCATTCCACTGGAAGGAATTCAAAGGTATGCACAATCATAGGAGCAAGGAGGTTCATTGGGACAGATTTTGCACACAACTATGTCCCTAAGGTCTCTACAAAGCACACAAGAGGAAAAAGGAAGCATGTAATGAAGGGTAGATCAATACTGCCCAGTTTGCTCACGTACATGATCATGTCAAGGAGGTCACATTGGAGGTTAAAAACAGGAGTAAGGACTGCTTTTGGGAACCTTTTGCAATCCTTCACCCCAATACTTCACAATGTTGACCAAATAAGATGGGACTCAAAACATGGCTGGGGACACACGCAAACACCACCAAACATCACAGGATAACACATGGCTCAATGTACTGGAGTTGTGATATAAAGGTAATTGCGTGGAAATATAAGAGCTTACATGAGGACACAGGTAATATGCTGAACATTAGGATCAACAAGCATCACATAGGACACAGGGCTGAAGAAAACAAAGGTCAGGAAACACACGACACAAGGTCACCTCAATCACTTGAATTAGCATGCTACAAGGGCAATACAAAATCCATGGGACATGACCAACAAGAAACAACAAGGAGATGCAACAAGCTTTTATTTTTGATCACTAGAATAGGTTTTAACTAAGAGCACTGTTGTGTTAATTTGATTAGACTACCTTTATGTAATGTCAAGGTTGAGGTTCGTCACCCAACCTTGGCAATAGGGTCTATGTAATTTTCATTGTCGAGCAACCTACTCCAGGTAAGGCAACATACTATTTGATTTTTTGTTTTTTTTGTGTTGGACCTTTCTTTATAAATAAAGCTCATCCCTAGGCCCTGCCTAGTGGATTTATTAAAAAAATAAAAGTACACCACAATTTGGTACCCAATAAGTGCCAAGCCTAACCCAGTCAAGTAGTGACAAGGTCAGGTTAAGACTCTACTGGATTTTATAGTAAAATAGTTTAAAATAGTACAGAAGGATATAAATTCTAAGGTAAGCAGTAAAATGAATAATCCAAAAATAAAACAGCAACAGAGAGCCCTTGGCTCAGCACAACGTATCACACAGTGGAATCTCCCAGGATACGTCCCGTAGTTCAAAATGTAAAGATGCAGTAGGGGGGGGGGGAAGCTCCCAAAATATGTCCGTAGTACCAATTTAAATATGCAGTACAACGGGAAAGCTCCCGTAGTCCCAATTTAAATATGCAGTACATCGGGAAAGCTCCCGGAATACGCCCGTGTCCCAATTTAAATATGCAATGGGAATGAATGCCGGATAAGGTGTATTTAAACAGTCGAGGAAAAGTCACAGATAAGTACAAGATAAAGACTAACTAACATGGTGCACATTGTATCAAATAGGTAATTTAGTTAAAACAGGTAGGCATGCTTCTTCCTAATCTAAACTACACAAGTAGCACATTAACAATGAAATAAGAGTAAAATAATTTATGGCATGGATAGGAAAAATGGAATTTTAGCAACCATGGCTCGTGTACGTACTCGTCACCTCACGTACACGGTGCCCATACAACAAATAGAGTCAAAACAACCTAAGGGAAATCCACAACACAGAGTTAGGCAAGCCACTTACCTCGGCTGCACTACTCAACTCGAAAACGCGTTCTTACCACGAGTACCCAATACCGAATGGCCCAAATCTATTTGATTAAATTGCAAAATATAAATATTACTTTAAGTAATCAATCTAGCTACTTAGTTCGAAGCTAATACACGAAATTAGGAAAATTACCCAAGGGTCCCCGGGCCCACGTCTCGGAATTGGGAAAAATTTATAAATTCTGGATGCCCATTCACGCACGAGTCTAACCATACAAGAATTACTCGAATCGGATACAAAAATCTCGATCAAAACTCACAAACTTAGCCTAAGAAATTTATCCAAAATTTTCCCCTAATTTTCCACCATAAATTCGAAATTAAAGGGTGGATTTAAGTGTATAATCATGGAAATTAGTCTAAACTGAGTAGTAATCACTTACCCAAATTGCCTAGGTTAAAATCTATTCAAAAATTGCACTTTCCCGAGCTCCCAAGTTCAAAATATGGATAATGGTATAAATCCTAGATTTTGGTCTTAACAACGCAGTGATTCCGCACCTGCGGCCTTTAGGGCCGCACCTGTGGAAAATACATCGTAGGTGCGAAAGCTTACTAAATGGGCTGGGGCCGCACCTGCGGTCACTAGGTCGCATCTACGAGTCCGCACCTGCGAAGCTGGCTGACCTTGTCCAAAACCGCACATGCGAAGCCCATATCCGCACCTGCGTGTCCGCACCTACGGCTCCCCTTCCGCAGGTGCGAAACAACAGAACCAACAATGCTTCAGTTGGTTTTCTAAGTCCAAATCATCCCGTTGAGCATCCGAAACATCCTCGAGGCCCTCGGGACCTCAACCAAACTTACCAACCAGTCCCAATACCCTATCCAAACTTGGCCGAGCCTTCAAAACACATCACATAACATCAAATTCACCAATTATGCATGGATTGAAGCCTAAGAACTTATCAAATTTCCAATATCCACAACCGATGCCGAAACACGTCAAAACTAATCCGAATGGACTCAAAGTTTACACATAGGTCATAAATGACACAACGGACCTACAACCACTCTCGAAATTCCATTCTGAGCCAGATATCAAAATTTCACCTATTGGCCGAAATCGTCGAAATTCTAACTTTCGCCAATTCAAGCCTAAATCTACTACAGACCTCGAAAACCCATTCCGGACATGCTCCTAACCCCGAAATCACCCAGAGGAGCTAACTGAGTTGACATATTTCCATTCCGGATCTGTCTTCACACAGTTCAAGCTACGGTCAGATTTCTAAAGATTAAACTCATATATAGGGACTATGTGTCCCAAAAATCTCCGAATTCACAACTAAACGTTCCGACAAGGCCCAAAAGCAGAAATAGATATGGGGAAAGCAGTTATTAGGGTATCGGGGCGCTAACTATCAAAACGACCGGCTGGGTCGTTGCATTCTCCCCCTCTTAAGAAAATCATTCGTCCTCAAACGAGTATAGAGACATGCCTGAAACTGTGAAGAGATGAGGGTACTAACTGCACATATCCTGCTCGATCTCCCAAGTTGCCTCCTCGACCGGCTGACCCCTCCACTAAACCTTTACTGATGCAATATTCTTTGACCTGAGCTTTCTGACCTGTCTATCCAATATGGCAACTGGCTCCTCAACATATGATAAATCCTTGTCCAACTAGACTGAACTGAAATCCAAAACATGAGTCGAGTCGCCGTGATACTTCCGGAGCATTGAGACGTGGAATACCGGATGAACTCCTGCTAGGTAGGGAGGCAAGGCTATCTCAAATGCAACCTCCCCAACACGCCGCAATACCTCAAAAGGACCAATGAATCTTGGACTCAACTTACCCTTCTTCCCGAACCTCATGACTCCCTTCATAGGCGATACCCGAAGCAAAACCCGATCACCAGCCATAAATTCCAAATCACGAACCTTTCGGTTTGCGTAACTCTTCTTCCTGGATTGAGCTGTGCGAAGTCTCTCTTGAATCACCTTCACCTTGTCCGGGGCATCCTGGACAAAATCTGTACCCAACAAACAGGCCTCGCCCAACTCAAACCATCCCACTGGAGACCGACACCGTCTACCATATAAAGCCTCATACATCGCCATCTGAATGTTGTACTGGTAGTTGTTATTATAACCAACTCTGCAAGTGGCAAGTATTGGTCCCATAACCCTCCAAAATCCATCACACAATCACTTAGCATATCCTCGGGAATTTGAATCGTGCGCTCGGACTATCCGTCCGTCTGAGGGTGAAAGGTTGTACTCAACTCTATCCTGGTGCCTAGATCCTGCTGAACGACTCTCCAGAACCATGAAGTGAACTGTGTACCTCTGTCTGAAATAATAGATACTGGAATATCGTGAAGTTGGACAATTTCCCTAATATAAATCTCAGCCAACCTCTCAGTGGAATATGTAGTCAACACTGGAATGAAATAGGAATATTTGGTCAGCCGATCCACGATCACCCAAATAACATCGAACTTTCTCAAAGTCTGAGGAAGTCCAATCACAAAGTCCAATCACAAAGTCCATGGTGATCCGCTCCCACTTCCACTCTGGAAGCTCGATTTGCTGAAGTAACCCTCCTGGTCTCTGATGCTTATATTTGACGTGCTGACAATTGAGACACTTGGACACAAATTCCACTATATCCTTTTTCATCCTTCTCCACCAGTAGTGCTGTCTCAAGTCCTGGTACATCTTCGCGGTACCCGGATGAATGGAATATCGCGAGCTATGGGCCTCCTCAAGAATCAACTCCCGAAGCCCATCTACATTGGGCACACAGATCCGAACCTGCATCGTCATCACACCGTTATCTCCTATAGTCACATCCCTGACATCACCTCGCCGAACCCTGTCCTGAAGAACCAGAAGGTGGGGATCATCATACTGGCGCTCTTGAATGCAGTCATAAAGAGAAGATCGAGCAACCACACAAGTTAATACCCGACAAGGCTTTGAAAGATTCAATCTCACGAACTGAGTGGCTAAGGACTGAACATCCAAGGCTAAGGGCCTCTCAACTGCCGGAACATATGCCAAACTCCCCAAACTTTCCGCCCGGCGACTCAAGGCGTCGGCCACCACATTGGCCTTCCCCGGGTGGTACAATATAGTGATGTCATAGTCCTTTAGTAACTCCAACCATCTCCGCTGGCGCAAATTGAGGTCCTTCTGCCTGAACAAGTGCTGCAAACTCCAGGGATCAATGAAATTCTCACAGGGAACACCGTATAAATAATGACGCCATATCTTCAGGGTGTGAACAATCGCTGCCAACTCGAGATCATGAACTGGATAGTTCTTCTCATGCACCTTAAATTGTCTAAACGTGTAGGCAATCACCTTACCGTCCTGCATCAACACCTCCCCAAGGACAATCCTCGAAGCATCATAATAGACGGTATAGGACCGTGAACCCGTAGGCAATACCAACATTAGAGATGTAGTCATGGGTGTCTTGAGCTTCTGAAATTTCTCCTCACACTCCTCAGTCCACCTGAACGGAGCACCCTTTTGGGTCAATCTGGTCATAGGTGCTGCAATGGATGAAAATCCCTCCACAAAACAACGATAGTACCCAGCCAAATTGAGGAAACTGCAGATCTCAGTAGCTGATGACGGTCTATGCCAACTCTGCACCGCCTCCACCTTGTTCGGATCTAACTTGATCCCATAACAAGACACCACATGGCCTAAGAATGCCACAGAATCAAGCCAAAATTCACTCTTAAAAATTTTGCATACAATTTCTTCTCCCTTAAAATCTGAAGCACGGTCTTCAAATGCTGCTCATGATCCTCCTGGGACTGAGAATACACCAAGATGTCATCGATGAACACAATGACGAAGGAATCAAGATAAGGCCGGAACACATTGTGCATCAAATGCATAAAGGCTACTGGGGCATTGGTCTGCCCAAATGACATGACAAGAAACTCATAGTGGCCATATCTGGTCCTGAAGGTAGTCTTCGGGATATCCGGCTCCCGAATCTTCAACTGATGATAGCGAGAACGCACGTCAATCTTGGAAAATACCCTGGCACCCTGTAACTGGTCAAACAAATCATCAATGCGAGGCAAAAGGTACCTGTTCTTCATTGTAACCTTGTTCAGCTGCCGATAATCAATACACATACGCATAGAACCATCCTTTTTCTTCACAAATAATTGCGGAGCACCCCAAGGTGATACATTGGGTCTGATGAAACCCTTATAAAGCAACTCCTGCAACTGCTCCTTCAACTCCTTCAAATCAGGAGGAGCCATGCGATAGGGCGGAATGGAAATGGGCTAAGTGCCCGACAACAAATAAATGCCGAAATCAATATCTCTATTGGGTGGCATACCCGGAAGATCAGCTAGGAACATCTCAGGAAAGTCCCTCACAACCGGAACTGACCCAATTGTAGGGGTATCAACACTAACATCCCTCACACTAACACCTTCTCAACCATCCGCTGAGCCTAAAGGAAAGAAACGACTCTGCGTGGAGTATACTCTAAGGTACCTCTCCACTCTAATCTCGGTAAACCTGGCATAGCCATCATCACGATCTTGGTGTGACAATCAAGAATAGCATAATAGGGCAAAAACTAGTCCATGCCCAAGATAACATCGAAATCTACCATACTGAGTAATAACAAATTAGCCCTGGTCTCTAAACCACTGATAACAATCAAGCACGACTGATATATGCGGTCCACAACAAGAGATTCTCCTACGGGAGTAGAAACATAGACGGGGGAACTCAAAGAATCCTGAGTTTTCCCCAGATGTGAAACAAAATAAGAAGACACATATGAATACGTAGAGCCTGGGTCAAATAATACCAATGCATCCCTATGACAAACAGGGACAGTACCTGTGATGACTGAATCTGAAGCTACAGCCTCTAAACGGGCTAGAAGAGCATAGTACCTGGTCTGGTCTCCCCCTCCAGGGCAACCTCGACCTCCCCGACCTCCACATCGAGCTGTCTGAGCAGGTGAGGCAATAGATGGGGCTGGAAGGATAGCTGGAGGACCCGGTGGAGCACGTGAGTCCTGGAAAGTCTGAGATGATGCACCCCTTATAGATCTGGGGCAATCTCTGATTACGTGGCGAGGGAGACAATCAATAATAGCATAATAGGGAGACAACCAGTCCATGCCCAAGATAACATCGAAATCTACCATACTGAGTAATAATAAATCAGTCCTGGTCTCAAAACCACTGATAACAATCAAACACGACCAATATACGCGGTCCACAACAATAGAATCTCTCACAGGAGCAGAAACATAAACAGGGGAGCTCAAAGAATCCTGAGCTATCCTCAGATGTGAAGCATAAGAAGACACATATGAATACGTAGAGCCTGGGACAAATAATACTGATGCATCCCTATGACAAACAAGGACAATACCTGTGATGACTGAATCTGAAGCTACGACCTCTAAACGGGCTGGAAGAGCATAGTACCTTGCTTGGCCTCCCCCTCTAGGGCGATCTCGACCTCCCCGACCTCCACCTCGAACTGTCTGAGAAGGTAGGGTAGTAGGTGGGGCAGGAAGAATAGCTGGAGGACCCGGCGGAGCACGTGAGGCCTAATAAGTCTGAGATGATGCACCCCTCCTAGCTCTGGGGAAATCTTTGATCACGTGGCGTGGGTCACCACACCCAAAATAACCCCTCGGAGGACGTGGCGGCTGATGCTGACTCTGAATTGGCATGTTGGATTGGCAGGTGATAGCACCTCGAGCATGAGGCACACTAGATACCGGTGGTGCATAATAAGGTTCCTGAGGTCTAGGATGAGCTAAAATACCGTTGGTTGCTGGAAGAGCTGAATGAACAGGGTGACGCATAAAACCTCTTCCATAACGTGCTGCTGGTGCACGAACTCCCGAGTACTGGCCAGTCTCTCGAGACCTCTTGGCCTCTCTATCCTCCCTGTCCCGGGCCAACATGCTCTCAATCCTTCAGGAAATACTCACTGCCTGCTGGTAAGTGATATCTGTCTCCAACTCTCTGGCCATACTGGTCCGAATACCGGGGTGGAGTACCTCAATGAAGCGTCAAACCCTCTCCCCGATCGTGGCAACCAAGGCCGGTGCATGACGAGCCAAGTCACTGAAACAGACTGCATACTCTGACACAGTCATAGTACCCTGGCTTAACTGCTCAAACTCCGCACGTCAAGCATCCCTGAGGCTCTGGGGAACAAACTCAAGCAAAAACATCTCTGAAAACTGAGCCCAAGTAAGTGAAGCTGCCTTATCCGGACTACTCAACTCATAGACACGCCACCACTGATAAGCCTCTCTCCTCAGCTGGAAAGTGGTGAAAGAAGCCCCACTCGTCTCCACAATACCCATAGTACGGAGAATGCGATGACACTCTTCAGGAAAACCCAGAGCATCATCTGAAGCTAGTCCGCTAAAAATAGGTGGGTGGTACTTTTTATACCTCTCAAGTCTGAGCTGCTCTGCCTCAGAAGTAGCTACCCTGGCATCATGCTGAGCCAGAACCGCTGGGGGCATAGGAATATACTCTAGGACCTGCCCTATATGTACCCTCTGCTCAGGAGTACGGGCTGCGGGAGTCTGTGCCCCTCCCTCGGCCTGAGATGTGGATGGAGCTATCGGGAGTTGTCCCGCATGAGACAGAGTGCTAAAGGAACTCATGACCACATACTCGTCCTCTACCCCTTCCCCTGACTCTGGCGGCTCTGGCTGGGGGCTCAGGTGCCTGATCGTCGGTACGTCCGGTACGGGTCCTCACCATCTATGAGAAGAATATAATAGAGTTTTAGAATTTTGATGTGAATAACTAGCATGACAAGGAATTCTAAAGAATGTGATTGTACTTAACAGCCACATAGCCTCCCGAAGATAGATAGGAATGTCTACGCACCGATCCGCGAGACTCTAATAAATCGGCTTGTGACTTGTGACTCCTATGAACCTAGACGCTCTGATACCAACTTGTCACGACCTGATTTACCATCCTAGGGGTATCATTACGGCACCTAGTCTCTACGATTAGGTAAGCCTAAATTTGCGGAAGAATAACTTTAATAAAATAAAGACAGAAAGAAAAACACAAGCAAACATAACATAGCCGCTCGACATGTACAAATAAAGCTCCTAAAACCCGGAATGTCACATTTAGTCACAAGCTTTGTACTAAAATAGCTCTATACAACGAAGAAGTAGAAATACATAAGATGTCTCTGTCTAAACTAGAATAAAGGGTGACTCGTAGGATTCTGCGGACGCGGCAGAGTTACCTTGCGGCCTCCTCGAAGCAGCTACACGGCCCCTAGCCACATAACTGAGCACTGGTACCTGGATCTGCACATGAAAAACATGTGCAGGAAAGGGCATGAGAACACCACAATTTGGTACCCAGTAAGTGCCAAGCCTAACCCCAGTCAAGTAGTGACGAGGTAATGTTAAGGCTCTACTGGATTTTATAGTAAAACAATTTAAAATAGTACAGAAGGATATAAATTCTAAGGTAAGCAGTAAAATGAATAATCTGAAAATAAAATAGCAACAAATAGCCCTTGGCTCAGTACAACGTATCACACAGTTGAATCTCCTGGGATACGTCCCAAAGTTCCATATGTAAAGATTCAGTACGGGGGGGGGGGGGGGGGGGGGCCCCCGAAAAGGGGG
>ML246144.1:1247-40164 GCA_005239495.1 Nicotiana undulata | reverse complement strand
GATGAGGCTAGTGGGGTGTGTATGTGTGAGTTGAGGGGGAGGGGGGGGGGGGGAGGGGGGGGGGAGCTCCCAGAATACGTTTTGTAGTCCTAATTTAAATATGCAGTACAGGGGGAAAGCTCCCGGAATATGACCGTAGTCCCAATTTAAATATGTAGTACAGGGGGAAAGCTCCCGGAATACGTCCGTAGTCCCAATTTAAATAAGCAATGCGAATGAATGCCGGATAAGGTGTATTTAAACAATCCAGGAAAAGTCACAGACAAGAGCAAGATAAATACTTACTAACATGGTGCACATTGTATCAAATAGGGAATTTAGGTAAAACAGGTAGGCATGCTTCTTCCTAATCTAAACTACACAGGGCACATTAACAGTGAAATAAGAGTAAAATGATTTATGGCATGGATAGGAAAAATGGAATTTTAGCAACCATGGCTCGTGTACGTACTCGTCACCTCACGTACACTGTGCCCATACAACAAATAGTGTCAAAACAACCTAAGGGAAATCCCCAACATAGAGTTAGGCAAGCCACTTACCTCGACTGCTCTACTCAACTCAAAACCGCGTTCTTGCCACGAATACCCGACTCCGAATGGCCCTAATTTATTCAATTAAATTGCAAAATGTAAATATTACTTTAAGAAATCAATCTAGCTACTTAGTTCGTAGCTAATACGCGAAATTAGGATAGTTACCCAAAAAGTCTAAATCTCGGAATCGGGTAAAGTTTATAAATTTCGGACACCCATTCACTCACGAGTCTAACCATACAAGAATTACTCGAATCAGATACCAAAATCTCGATCAAAACTCACAAACTTAGCCTAAGAACTTTATCCAAAACTTCCCCAAATTTTCACCATAATTTCAAAATTAAAGGGTGGATTTAAGTGTATAATCATGGAAATTAGTCTAAATCGAGTAGGAATCACTTACCCAATATGCCCAGGTTAAAATCTCTTCAAAAATCGAACTTTCCCAAGCTACCAAGTTCAAAATATGGACAATGGTATAAACCCTCGATTTTGATCTTAATAGCACAGTGATCCCGCACCTGCGACCTTTAGGGCCGCACATGCGGAAAATACATCGCAGGTGCGAAAGCTTACTAAATGGGCTGGGGCCACATCTGCGGAGCCCAGACCGCACCTGCGAACCTGGTTGACCTTGGCCTAAACCGCACCTGCGAAGCCCATACCCGCACCTGCGTGTCCGCATCTGCGGCTCCCCTTCCGCAGGTGCGAAACACCAGAACCAGCAATGCTTCAGCTGGTTTTCTAAGTCCAAAACATCCCGTTAAGCATCCAAAACATCCTCGAGGCCCCCGGGACCTCAACCGAACTTACCAACCAGTTCCAATACCCTATCCAAACTTGGTCGAGCCTTCAAAACACATCACATAACATCAAAATCACCAATTATGCATGGATTCAAGCCTAACAACTTATGCAATTTCCAAAATCCACAACCGATGCCGAAACACATCAAAACTAATCCTAATGGCCTCAAATTTTACAAACAGGTCATAAATGACACAACGGACATACAACCACTATAGGAATTCCATTCTGAGCCCGATAAAAAAATTTCACCTATCGGCCGAAATTGCCGAAATTCTAACTTTTGCCAATTCAAGCTTAAATCTACTAAAGACCTCGAAAAAACATTCCAGACACGCTCCTAATCCCGAATTTACCCAACGGAGCTAACATAGTCGACGAATTTCCATTACAGATCCTTCTTTACACAGATCCAGCTACGATCCGATTTCTAAAGCTTAAACTCATATATAGAGACTATGTGTCCCAAAACTCTCCGAATTCACAACTAAACGTTCCGACAAGTCTCAAAAGCAGAAATAGATATGGGGAAAGCCGTTATTAGGGGATCGGGGGCGCTAACTCTCAAAATGACCGACCGAGTCATTAGATGGAATAAAAGCAAGACTACCAATGGTCTCAACTTTCCTACTCAATGCATCGACCACCATATTGGCCTTCCCCGTATGACAATGAATGGTGATATCATAGTTATTCAGTAACTCCAACCACCTCTATTGCCTCAAGTTCAAATCTTTTTTCTTGAATAAGTGTTGTAGAATCCAGTGATCCGTGAACACCTGACATGACATGCTGATGAGTGGTGATTTTACTATTTATTCTAGTCTCTTTTCTTTAGTTTTTGTGTCCTTTAATTATAAAATGATGTGATTTATGGTTTGCATTGCTAGATATTCAGGTAAATGATGCTATGAAGAGAGTTCAAAGCAAATAAAGTGAAATTAAGCATAAGAGAGTTGAAACAATGCAAAAATCCGTCAATTATTTCGCATCTGCGGAAGACAGGTCGCTTATGCAATCTTGCATCTACGAGACAAGACCCGCATCTGCGGAAGAAGACCTGGATGGCAGAAATCACATTTTTAATTGGTATACCGCATCAACAGTCACTCTTCTGCGCTTTATGTCCGCATCTGCGGACGCGCTTCTACGCATGGAGGTCCCTTCGACGAAAGTTAACATTGTTCAAAAATTTGCTTTTGCGATAGGCTATCCGCATTTGTGGAGCCGCACCTGCGAGAATTCTTCCGCATGTGTGGTCAACATGCTTCAACTATGGTCAGTTTTGGCATTTCACATTTTCTCATTTCCAAACCTACAAATACACGACTTAGCTCATTTGTAAAATATCTTTGGCTTATTTTTCAGTCTCTTTACTAGAGTAGAAAAGTTTTGGAAGCTAGGGTTCTTGTACACACATTTGGGTCTTGAAGATTTGAAGTTTTAGGTTGAGAATTTCTTACCCATTTATGTTCATTTTTTAATTTCCTTGCTTTGTATTGTATATCTATGTGTGTAGTATTTTTTCTAATACTTGAATCTTGTTTAGGGAAATATTCATATTTAAAGTGTGGATTAAATATCTTTATGTGCTTATGTATAGAACGATTTTTATTTATTATGAAGTGAGTTATTGTTTCTTTAATTATTCTTGTTCTTTAATGTTTCCAAAGGAATTAGCTAACCCTAGGACTCGTCCATTAACTTCGAATTAATTTTGGAAAACATGGGGTTGGGAAATATTAATCAACAAGAACTTGAGGCTTTTACCCTCACTTTATAGATTCTACCTAGAGATAGGATTGAACTACTTGTAGCCATATTCGGGTGTGCTTAATCTCTAATTGTTTTGGGAGTATTTCAATTTGGAAGTCTTGTTATTTTTCGGAAGAAGATAATATATAATTAATTACTCGTGGCTAATTAACATAAACACGCTCATATTTATAAAATCGTGAAATACATTAGATTGGTACTTGAGTGTAATTCCCTATGCATCCATGCTTGTAGCGATTGATCATTTTACTTGCTTTCTAGGTTAGTTATTTTTGAAATTAGTTAAAATTATTTTCTCCAAACCATCCTAAGTGTTTGGCTTAGCATAATAAGTGATAATTCTCTTACACGCCTAATTGCCTACATATTATTCTCCATGGGATTTGACCCTGAATCATATTTGGGTAAATTATGTTGCATGCGACCGTGTCCATTTACTTGTTAGTAGCGGATTTGGACGTCACTAAAATTGGCGCCGTTGCCGGAAAACAATTTGGCGTATGTAGGTTGTTTGAGAAGTAAGCGTAAGTGCTTTGGTCCAAACTTGTGAATATTTGTGTAATTATTTTTCTGATCTTTATCTTCTTATTTGTTTCTTATTTATTTTCTTAATTTAAAAAAAAGTTGCGTCATATAGTAAAAATTGGTCGGATGGTAGTTGTTCATACTTTGATGACCATTGTCCTTATTGTGGAAGACCACACTCTTGGCAAAATTATTTAATCTCAAACCCATAAGTAGAGTATTTGTGATAAGTGTGGTCGTCAAAATGGTCATTGGGATTATTGTGCTTATTTGTCCTTCCCTTCCCTAATACCCCGCTATGATAATTCTACTTTTTGTGATGATATTTTTAGGGATATGGAAGTGGAATAAATTGAGCATGGTCGAAATGGAGAGTTCAGCTCATGGTGGAATGCCTACTTGAAGGAGGAAACAAAGAGAAAAGTGCCTTGGAGGAGATTTTGAAAATGACTTGGCGCTTGAGAGGTTGAACTCACAAATGGAAGAAATGCTTGAAGCTTTAGAGGTCCAAAAATCCTCGGAGTGAATGATAGGCAAGACCCTTCCTTAGATGACACTAAGCATGGATATCATAGGTTATTAACAGATAATGATAGGAAATAACAACTTCTTCCACATTTACAATTTTTAAGTCTTCGTCATTTCACTTGACAACTTATAATTCGAGGCCAGTAAACACTTAAAAATCATAGAAAGTACACATCAAATATCATGTGCAAATAATGCCGAGGGTCGAATGGATCGAACCAACGATAAATGTAAACTGTGCACTGCCGAAAGGTCGAACGACTCGAACCATAGATGCATCTATTACCCCGCTCGTGAATCGATCATGCGACGCGGTCGTATATAAATAATAGAGTTACCCTACTCGCGAATCATACCTGCGACTCAGGTACTCATAGATACACACATTCAGACAGTACATTCATACATTATCAGGAAAACAATTATCCAAGGAAAATCAATTCTCTTTCTAGATGATTAAGAAAATAAACTTTAACCTTCTTAGGTATTCATTTACTAATTCGATAATATTAAACAGTCTAATTTTATCAGCAAAATTACAAGTACAAGAAGTAAAGCATGCTAGTGGGTCCTAGAATACCCAGACACAAGCATAATAGTAGCTACACACGGACTTCCGTCACCTCGTGCGTATGTATCCCCCACAAATAGAAGCACATATTTAATTAGTTCACCTATGAGGACAATTCCCCATCACAATGTTAGAAAGGAGACTTACCTCGCTCCGGAGTTCCATAACCGGCTCCCAAGCATTTCAAACAACTCGACCGATGGCCAATGATCCAAAACTCGCTTTCGCTTTATTAACATTCACAAGCTTTTAATCCTCCGACATCGTAACATTGAGTAAAATGCTCATACGCCACCAACAAATTGATATCTAATATTACAATCTCAATTACAATCAAAATATGACTCAAAAATATTTATCAATATCCATTTATGGCTCACAAGTTGGCTACAACCTCCAGCTCAAATCGTCTAATAGGTTCACTTACTAGAACATTCAACTCCACTCTTATCCTTTAATACCCATTTGAAGTCATCAATGATATTACATTAATTCTCCAACACCGCCAAGTTACTATTCATCATCTTTCTTAACCAACATTTCCAAATTATTCAATTTAGTGATTACCTAATTGAACACTTACAATTAAGCTAGAAAATGATTCCATAGGTTCATTGCATCCTTTAATTTCATTTCTAAAAATACTATGTATCTCTTCTTCATTTTCTCAAGAACACTATTCATGCCATGAACTAGGGTTTATGAAATCAATTATCCAACCATAACAACTTGAAACAAATGTTAGAATTACTCTCACAGACTCATAAGAAATGGGCTTGAAGCATTAGTATTACCTTCCTAAAGTTTTTCCTTAAAAATCCAATGTTTGGGAAATTTGGTTTTCTAGAACAACTTGAAGGATTTCTAGGGATTTCAAAGATCTAATGATGTTAATTCTAGTGTTAATAGGATGTTATTAACTTAAATATCCAATAAAACTCACCTTGTATTGTTAAGAAGTCCCCAAGGTCGAATCCACCATGAAAGAACCAATTCCTAGCTCAAGAAAATCCTCCAAAATAGCTGCTGCCCGTGACTGCCTTACATAGGGACAGGTGCTTCATCGAGTTGTACCTTGCGCTGTGCAGGTTGTACATCCAATTACAAGTTTTTCCCTGCTGCACACCTCCTATTAAAACGCGCATAACTCCTTGTAGAAATATCCAAATGACAAACGGTTTGACAATTTAGAAACTAGACTCGAAGATATTTAATTTGATAGGCTGTACACCATATACCTCTTTATATATTGGGAGATATGAGCTTCCAAAGTCGGCTCCACGCATCAGAAAATTCTGTCGAAACTGCTTCACTAGCCATCTTCAATCGATCATTACTTTCTGATCAAATGTCCAAATGATAAATGGTTTAACTTTCTGGAAACTAGAATACAAGGGATACAACCTTTATGTTTTGAAATTTTCAGATTCCTTAAAGATATTGAGATATAAGCTTCCAAATTCAGCTCTGCGATTGCACCAGTTGCTGTCAAAACAGCTCTCTGCAGAAATTTTAGCAACTTCAACAATGTGCCAAACGATCCGAACCCCATCCGAAACTCATCCGAGCCACTCGGGATCTTGTCCGAATATACCAATAAGTCTCGTAACATAACACGGACCTCCTCGAGGACTTAAATCACATCAAACAATGCCGAAACCACGAATCGCCCTCAAATTCAAGCTTTATGAGCTTTGAAATTTCAAACTTCTACATCCGATGCCGAAACCTACCAAATCACGTTTGATTGAACCCAAATTTTGTACACATGTCACGTTCATCATTACGGACCTGCTCCAACTTTCATAATCGCATTCCGACCGCGATATCAAAATTTCCACTCCCGGTCGGATTTCTAAAAAACCTTCAAATTTCTAACTTTAGCCAAATAACTCCTAAATGACCTCCGAACCTCCAAATTCACTTCCGATCGCTCTCCTAACTCCAGAATCACCATACGGAGCTATTCCCAGACTCGGAATCCCAAACGGACATCAATATCACCGAAATGCACTTCAACCCACACTTGTGAAATTTCTTCTAAAATGCTAACTTCCACAATATACGCCGAAACGCTCCCGGGTTATCCAAAACCCGATCCGAACATATGCCAAAGTCCAAAATCATCATACGAACCTGCTGGAATCATCATACTCCCGGGTTGAGTACATATGCTGGAACAATCTGAAGATTTCCCTTTTTACTTAGCCAAATAAGCCTTAGAGCCAAACTCCAACACTCGAAGTTCTCTACCAGGCACGTTTCCAACATACGAACACAATATCAATCACCACTCGATGTAACAGAATATGATTTCATGCCTTTGCTGAATTAGCACCAGGCACCGCATAATTCATCACCTAACCACAATGACATTCCCGTAACCTTAATAGCCAAAATTTCACGAATCTGATGCTCCCAATGTACCTCAAGATACGTATATATAAGTCATGCTATAACACTTACGATACCACCACAACGGAGGAGATGTATATAAATTCACAATCAACTGTAGAGTTAACCAATCATTGAATATCTCCTCTTGACTAGAATTATAACCTCATCACGAACCAAATGATGGTATTTGTTCTATAATGTACTTCTTATAATCTTATCTCACTGATCCCTGATCCAATAATTTTGTCTCACCCACTATGAACTGCTCAGACAACAGTCACCCCAGACATGACCAACAGTCTCACATGATGCTGCAATGTGCCAATAAGCCACAACTCAAACATGATTCATAAAGAAATGACTCAGGAAGGCACTACTCAACTCGCGCAACTAATATGAACCTTCCTCCAAAAAATAGGAAGCAAAACACAAGAAAAATAGATATAGGGAACCTTACTCAACATCACACTATTGCGGCGTGCAACCCGATCCAAACGACATACCCGTGGTGGCGTGCCACCCGATCCACACATAAAATCCACATAAGGAGATATGCACCGAACTAATAGCTCATTATTACAAAATACTGAATATCGGTCACAAGCACGCTAAGTGCATAATATCATCCTGGGGAGACTGATAGAGCCATACGCTACAAAAATCAAACACAACTGAGGTGCGATATATATACTCTGAATCTCAAGAGCTCTCCTAATCACATAACATCATCATTACGCAGAAACTCAACACATAGGAAATTATCAAGTCGTTTCACAACTCACACGACACAATCATAATATTACATGAAATGGACGAGGATGGAACTACATCTAATGTCCTACTACCCCTCCCTGAGAAGCGCTATACTGAAATGAATACATCTGACTCGCATGGAGCCCATAATCTTATTTAAATCCATTCACAAACATCAAGCCAATTATGCTCGCACTGAACTAGGCTGATAGCCTTACCTGGGTCCAAAATAACCCACTTCTTCTCATAACAGGCAAGAACAACCATCATAGCCGGAGAAAACCCCCCACATTCCGCAACGGAATGAACCAAGCGCCCTCCATGCATAAATTCCCTATAAGCGATATTACCACCTTCTTTATACTTTGTCTAAATCTTCACTCAATTAAGCGACTACACGCCACACTTATATAATCTTCTCGTGGTCACGCTCCCACAACCTTCCACACAAGGTAGCAAGTATGCACATCCATGCCACCGGTCACACTAACGATATAAAGTAAATCAACAATCCATAACTAGGATGCAAAGCCTCTTTCACCAAACACCGATCTCAGGTGATGCTGAAGACAACACCAGCTTACTCTAAACATTCAAATCCCCTTTTCTTGATCATCCGAGCTCATGACATCCTTGTCAACACCAAACCGCAACCTTGATCCTCACTTCCAAATATCATACCGTTTACTGCACCCAATATGCCAATATGCATTCGCACATGAATCTCGTCATAACTCCTGAACCGCTAATAGGGTAAACAGTTCATCATATAAAGACTTTTTACTTAACTCAATTCAAGAGAACCATCACAACGCACGAGTGAGTTCTCATAATTAACAAACATGCAAATCCTCAAACTCCACCTCTGCAGGACATAGCTGATTCACTCGCATACCTCAAATTGAACTGATACGACACTCAACCACGCAATCGGCTTATCAACAGCATAATCCCCCACTTGGCTCAAGCCATAGATCAAGATGAACAATAACTCACAATGCCCATACGCTAACACCGCCACAATACCGTAGTGAGATTCAATTAGACCGTTCATAATCTCGTATAACACGACCCATCTTATACCTTAATTCAATTCGCACTCACCTTAGGAATGATGATAAATCCAAATCAACACATATCAACTCATTACGCACTCACTTTGAGTGACTTCATTCCACGAAACCGCTTCGTCTCCAAGCCCATGAACCGTTTCATGCTCTCCTTGCACGCATATTCACATCTTTGACTGGCATACCCCATCCTGATAATCCTTTCTACGAATCCGAAGTCATTTTCTCCCTTTTTCTTCCAAATGCTACTATGCACACCGAAGATAACATAGAACACTCCAACCATATTCTCTTTCTCAAAAGTCCGCTGCAAAAGCTCGTTTCTTAGCCATACTATGGGCTTGAGACCCTTTAACACTACATTATTAACCTTTGAAGTGATTAGAACCATTGTTGAGAGCCATCCACTCTGGCCTGATCCCGAATATAATCAACTCCACGGCTCCGCTGGCACCTGAACACCCATCTTAATAAAGCACCCGTTTGACCAACTTCCCTTGCAATTCATCTCTGTACGAAGCATAAGCCCTGAATCTTCCCAAATCCTGAACACAAGTCAACAAGGCCAATTATAGCACTCCCTAACAATTCGTTTGCTTAAATTACAAATTAATCCCTCTTCCCTTGGCTACATTACCCCATCATTATGCCGACAACTAGAATTTTCACAAGTAGACAACCATGCAACCCAAATCATAGGAGGTGGGAACCTCTCCCACTTAGCTTGAAGCTACTATTACACAACTCTAGAACCCACCAAGAGTCTTTCTTCGTTGTTGGAATAATCTAGCACATCCAACTCGCCCAATTCTTCGAAATCTTTCTGTTAGCATTTCATGAACACTTTGAATCTCTAGCATTATTCATATATTCGGCATCTTACTGAATAGTCAGTAAAATCCCTCGCAGGAACTCTGCCAACCACACAACCACTGACCTGCTCGCAGAAGATAACCCACTTGCGAAAATTACATGCCGACATCCTCCAATGTCGCTGCACGGGAAACAATCACTGCAACATCAATACCCCATCTTATGACCATTCTCATTTACCAACTTTACCTGTCCGTACGCTCCTCATGGACATCTACTAATTGCGTGACAACACCTTCCAATCCAGAGTCACATTGCATCCTCCTTCATACCAACAACTCCTCTCTGTTGTACCCAATCTTCCGCCGAAATAGCCAACATTTCAATTTAAGCCGGTGGACCCAATCACCGTCCACTAAAATTATCAAATCACTCCAAACTTCTCTTCAATGTGTGCAACTATCTTACCATAGAACTCATATGCTACGCTGCCACTCTCCCACTTTGGTCAAGTTCCCCCTCTAAGCAACTGCTCGGCTTCCGCTTCTCACACATGGCCTTCTCGAAATTTATCCGCCACCTGAAACTTCTCACATGTCTTCCTTCATCGTATGCTTCCCAGTTGTTGCCTCAAATCAATATCATTCTCTGTAGTCCTTAAACCAGCAGATCACCAAAACTTTAAGCCTTTCCAAAGATTATCTTTCTCGAGTCACCTACATCAGAAATACCTATTCAATGCAACCGGAGAAACTATAGCACCGGCGAACTTAGTACATTCTATCTGATAAAAGATAACGATACCATATCACAGATGAAAATTCCACCTCACTTGAAAACACCAAGTCTTATTACTTTATCAACCCAAACATGTACATTTATAGTCCAATTGCCTTTCCTCCGCTGGAAATTAAATACTGAAATCTCGGAGTCATGCTCTGAGAAGACCTCCTTCCAATTCATTCATTGTCCCAACACATGGGTAAGCTTCCTATCATCACATCAACATCGTGCAATAACCAATCATAAGCATCATAGCAAATTTGCGCATAGCCTCAAAGCTCTCAGAAGTGCAGCTACCGAGCTGAAATGACAAAATATACTTCCACAAGGCGACGATAATAGCCTAACAACTACCCAGGGAGAAACATCCTGCACCTCATCAGTAGTACCATTACAATTCCTCAAGTTCCCGATTTATAGCAAACTCTTTGCGACGTGTAAGATTGAGTAAGAAGAAATGTAGGCATAAGCCTCAAGGGAATCAAATCACACGATGAGGAATCAAGAAGGGAAGTTCTCCTAACAGCCCCGTAGCCTCTCGAAGATAAGTACAGACGTCTCTATACCGATCCGCAAGACTCTACTAGACTTGCTCATGACTCGTGAGACCTAAGGGAACCTAGTGCTCTAATACCACGTTGTCACGACTCAAAATCCATCAAGGTCGTGATGGCGCCAGACTCCATTGTTGGGCAAGCCAACACTCATTAGATAATTGAAATTCCTGTTTTAGAATTTTTGAAATCGTTACTGTTCATTTATTTATATAAAAATCAATAAATATTTACGAAGTAAATAACAAGGTTTTAACACTTCAATTAACAATTACATCTCAAAATCCTCTCAGAACCCAGTATCACAACTGCATGAGTAATTTCTAAGAAAACCAAATGAAATACAATAACCGTCCCGAATACAAATGGGACAGCAAAGAAAGTACAATACATCCGAGGAAGAATCTATTGGCTGCGGGTCATCTCAAGGGAAGCAACTCTCCTAAGTCTCCAGATCAACCACATCACTGCATCAAGCGGGGCCACTAGATATACATGTACCTGTGTAATAAAAATGCACAGCAAGTGTAGTATGAGTACGAAAACAACGTGTACTCAGTAAGTATCCCACCTAACCTCGAAGAGGTAGTGACGAGAGGTCGAATTTGAAACTTGCTAGAGGTCAATTTAATATAATCAAGGATGACACTAAGCATGGATATCATAGGTAATTAACAGATAGTGATAGGAAATAACAACGTCTTCCACATTTACAATTTTTAACTCTTCGTCATTTCACTTGACAACTTATAATTTGAGGCCAGTAAACACTTAAAAATAAAAAAAAGTACGCAGCAAATATCATGCGCAAATAATTCCGAGGGTCAAACGGCTCGAACCAACGATAAATGTAAACCGTGCACTGCCGAAGGGTCGAACGACTCGAACCATAGATGCATCTATTACGCCGCTCGCGAATTGATCATGCGACGCAGTCATTTATAAATAATGGAGTTACCCTGCTCGCGAATCATACCTGCTACTCAGGTCACTCATAGATACACACATTCAGACAATAAATTCGTACTTTATCTGGTAAATAATTATCCAAGGAAAATCAATTCTCTTTTTAGATGATTAAGAAAATAAATTTTAACCTTCTTAGGTATTCATTAAAAATTCAATAATATTAAACAGTCTAATTTTATCAGGAAAATTACAAGTACAAGAAGTAAAGTATGCTAGTGGGTCCTAGACTACACAGAACAAGCATAATAGTAGCTACGCACGGACTCCCATCACCTCGTGCGTACGTAGCCCCCACAAATCGTAGCACATATTTAATTAGTTCACCTATGGCGACAATTCTCCCTCACAAGGTTAGAAACGAGACTTACCTCGCTCCGGAGTTCCATAAACGGCTCCCCAGCCTTTCAAACAACTCGACCGATGTCCAACGATCCAAAACTCGCTTTCGCTTTATTAACATTCACAAGCTTTTAATCCTTCTTCGACGTCATAACATTGAGTAAAATTCTCATACGCCACCAACAAATTGATATCTACAATTACAATTTTAATTACAATCAAAATATGACTCAAAAATATTTATCAATATCCATTTATGGCTCCCAAGTTGGCAACAACCTCCAACTCAAATCGTCTAATAGGTTCACTTACTAGCATATTCAACTCCACTCTTATCATTTAATACCCATATGAAGTCATTAATGATACTACATTAATTCTCCAACACCGCCAAGTTACTATTCATCATCTTTCTTAACCAACTTTTCCAAATTATTCAATTGGTGATTACTTAATTGAACACTTACAATTAAGCTAGAAAATGATTCCATAGGTTCATTGCATCCTTTAATTTCATTTCTAAAAATACTATGTATCTCTTCTTCATTTTCTCAAGAACACTATTCATGCCATGAACTAGGGTTTATGAAATTAATTATCCAACCATAACAACTTGAAACAAATATTAGAATTACTCTCACCGACTCATAAGAAATGGGCTTGAAGCATTAGTATTACCTTCCTGAAGTTTTTCCTTAAAAGTCCAATGTTTGGGAATCTGGTTTTCTTGAAAACTTGAAGGATTTCTAGGGATTTCAAAGATTGAATGATGTTAATTCTAGTGTTAATAGGATGTTATTAACTTAAAATATCCAATAAAACTCACCTTGTATTGTTAAGTAGTCTCCAAGGTCGAATCCACCATGAAAGAACCAATTCCTAGCTCAAGAAAATACTTCAAAATATCTGTTGCCCGTGACTGCCTTACATGGGAACAGGTGCTTCATCGAGTTGTACCGTGCGCTGTGCAGGTTGTACAACCTATTACAAGTTTTCCCCTGCTGCACATCTCCTATAAAAACGCCTATAACTTCTTGTAGAAATATTCAAATGACAAGAGGTTTGAATATTTAGAAACTACACTCGCAGATATTTCATTTCATAGGTCGTACATCATATAAAGCCTTATATATTCCGAGATATGAGCTTCCAAAGTCGGATCCACGCATCAGAAAATTCTGTCGAAACTGCTTCACGAGCCATCTTCAACCGATCATAACTTTCTGATCAAATGTCCAAATGATGAATGGTTTAACTATCTGGAAACTAGAATTCATAGGCTACAACTTTTATGTTTTTCAAATTTCCAGAGTCCTTATAGATATCGAGATGTAAACTTCCAAATTCAGCTTTGCGATTGCACCAATTATTGTCAAAACAGCTTTCTGCAGAAATTTCAGCAACTTCAACAATGTTCCATATGATCCGAACCCCATCCGAAACTCATCCGAGCCACTCGGGACCTTGTTCGAATATACCAATAAGTCTCATAATATAACACGTACATGCTCGAGGGCTTAAATGACATCAAACAACACCGAAACCACGAATCGCCCTCCAATTCAAGCTTTATGAACTTTGAAATTTCAAACTTCTACATCCGATGCCGAAACCTATCAAATCACGTCCTATTGACCCCAAATTTTGCACACAGGTCACACTCAGTATTACAGACCTGCTCCAACTTTCGGAATTGCATTCTGACTGCGATATCAAAATTTCCATTTCCGGTCGGATTTCTCAAAAACCTTCAAATTTCTAACTTTGGCCAAATGACTCCAAGATGACATCCGGACATCCGAATTCACTTCCAGTCGCGCTTCCAACTCAAGAATCACCATACAGAGCTATTCCCAGACTCGAAATCCCAAACGGACATCATTATCACCGAAATTCACTTCAACCCACACTTATGAAATTTCTTATTAAATGCTAACTTCCACAATATACGCCGAAACACTCCCGGGTTATCCAAAACCCGATCAAAACATACTCCCAAGTCCAAAATCATCATAAGAACCTGCTAGAACCTTCAAATCATGATTCTGAGGTCGTTTACTCAAAAATCCAATCTTTGTCAATTCTTACAACTTAAGGTTTCCGAAATGAGAATTCCTTTTCCAAATCGACTCCGAACTTCCTGAAATTCAATTCCTACCACGCGTACGAGTCATAATACCTGAAATGAAGCTGCTCGTTGCCTCAAACTGCCGAACGACACGCTAGAGCTCAAAACGACCGGTCGGGTCATTACATAGGCTTAACTATATTTCGGAGGCAATTAGTAACGTCGTAAAAAAACGTATTGTAGGGAGAATCAATAACATTCCCAAATATAGAGATTTATCCTCACATACCTTAACTTCCTGCTCTTGATCATAATACAACATTCACCAACCCTTTCAACTTTAATCTATATCAATACATGTAAAAGGGATTCCAAATTAGCTATGATACTCATATTTCGGTCATTTAGGAATTTTATCAAACACTTGGTAAGAATAAAGCTTTATAGACCTTATTAATGGTGTTTCTATACCCGATAACCCATTCTCTTGCTCCTAGATAAATTCTAATGTCTTAATGATTATAATCAACATCATTCTTCATCACCCATAAGGTAAGAAACACCCTTAACCAATAATCAACAATCAACAACCCAAACCTATAACCGTTCATGCTTTTCTATCAAAACCGTCAACACATAACTCATGAACTAAAGTCTACAATCATTAATCTAATGTTAGAACCAATTAGAGGGTGAAGACATTACCTTTTTGAAGTTCAATTCCCTTGAATTCGAGTCATAGGGTTCCTTCTCTCAACAATGATGTCACAATCGAATATCTAATAATATGGAGGGTTTACCCATATTAATAAGATGTTGGAAAATTAAAATTAACTTAGAATCACCATTAGAATTTACCTTGGGTGGTGGAGGGACACTTAAGGAGTTAGATTTTTGAGAGCTTTCCTTTATAGAGCGAGTATTTATGTTTTGGGGCTGTGGGGGACGAAGTAGGGTTTAAGCATGAATCCCGCGCACTTGTTGGCCTGGACGCGCAAAACGGCAGAAAAACTGCCAAATGTGCGCGGCCGCGCTCAGGCCGCGCATATCACACACTTTTCTGTAATACAGACATAACCTTTTGTGCAGAGCTCCGTTTGGGCTCCACAATATATTGTTGGAAAGCTATTTCAAAGGCCTACAACATTCATGCTTTGAGTTTGCCTAAATTAGGTACACAGTTTTATCTAACTCTACTGGAAGATGGACCTTCTGCAAACTTAGTGGATTTTGTCGAATCTTATGCACCTCACTTTCCATCTTGATTTTGAAACAATTATTTTCACCCATAATCATCCCGATAGGACTTCATATGTCTATAATATCAGATTAATACCTATTTAACATATCTATACCTAATCCGAATGTACAGGGTATTACATTATCTCCCCCTTGGGATCATTCGTCCTCGAATGATTGTCTTGACTATAATTTTTTCTAACTCCGGACCTTAAACGGGTCTAGTGGAAACAGGAACTTTCATAAGAAATTGCATACTAAACTTAATGAATACATGACTACTGAACTGTTGAGATAGTGAGCTGAATGACTGCCACATTGACTGAATATTGGTCTGCCCTGGATATATATACTGAATTAACATGGATACATAAATATTAAACTGGCACAAATATTTGAGTATTGAACTAACATGAATATCAGAGTACTAAGATGGCATGAATATCTAAGTATTGGACTGGCATGAGTAGCTGAGTATTTAACTTACATGAGTATCTGAGTATTGAACTGACATGTGTATCTGAGTACTGAACTAACATGAGTATCTGAGTACTGAACTGACATGAGTACCTGAGCACTGGAAATTTGAATGTTAGAACATGACACGTGAACTACTGGATGTACCACCACTAATTCTAGTGGAAACTCCAACTCATAAGCAAATTGACCGATCCTTCGCAAGATTCTACATGGCCCAATATAGTAGGGACTATGCTTCCCCTTCTTCCAAAATCTTATAATGCCTTTCATAGGCGAAACTTTCAGAAACACCCAATCACCAACTTGAAACTCTAGGTCTCTATGTCGCACATCCGAATAGGACTTTTGGTGGATCTGAGTCGTCTTCAAATGCTCTTGAATCAATTTAACTTACTCTATAGTCTGATAGACCAAATTTGGTCCCAACAACTCCTCTTCACCAACTTTGAACCAACCAATTGACGATCTACACCTTCGCCCATACAAAGTCTCGCACGGTACCATCTAGGTACTAGAATGGTAGGTGTTATTTTTTTTTGAAAACTGAATGAGAGGTATGCGATCATCCCAATTACCTTTAAAATCATGGATATCCTCAAGTGTTGAATTAATGAGCTCTGCTTTCCCATCTTTTTGAGGATGGAAAACTTGTGCCTAAACATTTCTGAAAGAACTTCTAAAAGTTTATTGTAAACTGAGAACCATGATATAAAATAATGGACAACAGGGTCCCAATCACTCTGACGTTTTCTTAGATATACAACTTGGCATAATCCTCTACTGAATCTGTAGTCTTCATTGGAAAGAGGTGAGCTAACTTGGTAAGTCGATCTACAATCACCCAATCTGATCATACTTTTAAAATGAGTGAGATAATCCTGTCATAAATTTCATATTTACCATCTCCACTAAAAATATGTGTATTCTGGGATAAAACACTAGGCTTTCTGCTGCTCGATTTTCACTTGTTGACAATTCGGACAATTGGCCACAAATTCTGCGACGTTCTTTTTCTTGTCGTTCGACCAATAAATCTCCTTGGTCATGATGCATATTTGGGGAACCTGGATGGAAAGAATACCTGGAATTATGGGATTCTAACATGATCTTTCCTCTTTAAGTCCATCTATGTCTGGAACACACAATTATTCTTGGTACCTCAAAGTACCATAATCTCCCCCTTATTCAAAATCCAACGTCTTATACTTGTGGATCCTTCCTTTTTTTTTTGTTGGGATCTAAATAACTCTCCTTATTGTCTGCAATTCGTTGCACTCTATGTCAATGACGACTCATCTTCCAACCTACTTTTGAGAAATCTTTTTTTTATTTGAAAAACTAAATTATTCACATAACGGAAAGCTAATGTATTCACAACCATCATACACAATCTTAATAATTTAACCCTGCTCACACTTCTCTCTCACTGCTAGCTGATTTATTTTTTCACTTCCATTGTACTTCGAGTTTAACTTAAACTCTTGGGTTCTAACACACGTTCGGTATCATAAATTGTCACCCACTCACTAGAGTTAAACTAGCTAAGTAAATCAAATTGTACCTTTACTAGCTCTGCTGAAAGTGCTAATTCACTATATCTACTCAAACATACTTACTATTCTTTTACTAACCACCTGCTAGCGTCATGTGTTCATGTTATGCTTTGAATAACTAAAGTGAAGCATAAGGTTATTTCTAACTTCCCTCACCATCCGACCCTATTGTACGAATGCATACTTATCTTTTTTTTTTTGTTGAACTATCTACATGGATCACACTTAGAGAAAGTTCATCTGTGTTAAACGAAATTGGAATATCTAACCCCAAGTTTTCTATACACTTCAAAATAATTTTTGACTATAAACATCTGGAGTAATCACTTAGTCACATAATCTTAGGGGGGGGGGGAGGGGACTGTCTTATCTTTTATATCACAGTAATAGCGGCTTCTTACAGTAGTTCACTAATGTGGTACTTTCTAATTTTGATTTGAATAAATCGAAACAACAAAAAATCATTCCCTAAAATTCAATGTTGCCTGCTCTTGGTTCTCATTTCGTACATCATATTATTCTTAGCTATATTTCCCTTAGGCTCTTTTCTGTCCAAAACTATAGTGATTAATTGTATGTCCGCTTCGGTTGAATTCTTAACCTGATACATCGTGGGGTCTGACATACGGATACACTGCCATACACATCTGATAAATCACTTCATGCACCATCCGGTGAGTCTTGGGTCTCAATCCCTAAAATATGCGAAGAATTTGCTATAATCACTATTACTTACATTTTCTTTGAGCATCCATATGCATAATTCAATACTCACAAGTCTCCAAAAATTTTGGTACACTAAAATTTGGAGATCTGGCAACTGAATAACTGATAACTGGCATCTTGAATAACCATAAACTTGCTAACTGAAAGATTGTATAACTGGTAATTGAGGTGAAGTGATAACAATAGAACATGCTAACTGCTTTTGTACTTTCTGATAAGGTTATGCTCTAATATGTACTACTACCCATTGCATCCCACTTTTAACATCATCTCATGTCTCATTTGTTACCAACTTATACTCTATATTTATACCCTAATGGGAAATCATCATCTCTAGAAGCTTGGGTTTTTCTTGCCCGTCGCTGGGGCATTAGATACGTATGGAATTCGATAGGAACAGAAGGTTAATTGTTGCTCTAAGCTTTATGGCACGATCTAGAGTAGAAAGAAGTGAGACAATCCTAGATGTCTTGGTAGTTAACCATTTATATGAGTGGCCGACACACACATATTAAGGAAACTCCACTGGACACGACTTCATAGATTCGCTAGGACTCTTGAACCTAGTGCTCTGATACCAAGCTTTGTCACGCCCCGAACCTGGGATTGGACGTAACATGGCACTCGATGCCTGACTATATATGACCGAGTTAACCAACTGGCTGGCTGAATCGACATGTAATATCATAACATACTGAATGCGGAAGATAAACTAACACATGTTGATTTACTGAAAGTTTAGATGATATAAATCAAAGTGCGGAAATACTAATACAATTCTGAAACATATTTATAGCTAACATAGCTTAATATGAAAAGCGTGCTACTCTGTCTACTATTACTCTAGTCTATGAAGCCTATAATGAAGTACTGAAAACACTGACTATCTGAATATACTGAAGAATGTAAGGTAACTATAATGCCCCGAAAGAATTGGGGATAACCAAATTGCTGGTACGAGAATCCTAGCGCTCTGAACCATCAACCTATAAATCATTACCTGTATCGTGTGATGCAAGCCTGGGCAAAAGGGACGTTAGTACATTTGAATTGCATTGGTATGTAAAGCAACTGAAAGAAAGAATTATAAATGTTGAAACTGAAACTAAGCTGATAACTGAGATGATAATTGATAAATGAAATAATAACCAATAACTAATAACTGATAACTAAACTAATAACTGATAACTGAACGGATAACTGATAACTGAATTGGTAACTAATAATCGTACTGAAAGGAAGTAAGGATATGCATACTCCCTCTTCTAAATGATGAACACCCTGTTTATCTGAATAAGCTACGGCCTCGGGCCCAATATATATGTGCACATACTACGGCCTCAAGCCCAAAAATGCATAAAGCATAAACTATGGCATCAGGCCCAAACATGCATAAAGCATAAACTACAGCCTCAGGCCCAAACATGCATAAAACAAAAACTACGGCCTCAGGCCCAAACATGCATAAAACAAAAACTACGGCCTCAAGCCCAAATATAGGTGTTCAACATTGAGGAATTTAAAATTAGGAACTGAGAATCATATTGCAATACATGATATTGAAATGCTGAATGACACTGAGTTACATAATACTGGAATATTGAATAGGACTAGACTAAGACATGTATTCTTGAACTGATTATGAATTCTGAAACTTCAACTGTTTATGAAATGCTGAGTAAGTTGTAATGAGACTCAGGGATATCAAACCCAAGTATATATTGAATACGAACTGAGCTCACAACATTGAAAATGGAAGTCATGAACGAGTTACAAAGCTAGAGAATAGAAGTTCTTCAACTATTCAAGGAACTAGGCTTAACTATATTTCGGAGGCAATTAGTAACGTCATAAAAGAAACGTATTGTAGGGAGAATCAATAACATTCCCAAACATAGAGAGTTAGCCTCACATACCTTAACTTCCTGCTCTTGCGCGTAATACAACATTCGCCAACCCTTTCAACTTTAATCTATATCAATACAAGTCAAAGGGATTCTAAATTAGCTATGATACTCATATTTTGGTCATTTGGATATTTTATCAAACACTTGGTTAGAATAAAGCTTTATAGCCCTTATTAATGGTGTTTCTACACCCAATAACCCATTCTCTTGCTCCTAGATAAATTCTAAAGTCTCAATGGTTATAATCAACATCATTCTTTATCACCCATAAGGTAAGCAACACCCTTAACCAATAATCAACAACCCAAACCTATAACCGTTCATGATTTTCTATCAAACCCATCAACACATAACTCATAAACTAGAGTCTACAATCATTAATCCAATGTTAGAATCAATTAGAGGGTGAAGACATTACCTTTTTGAAGTTCAATCCCCTTGAATTCGAGTCCTAGAGTTCCTTCTCTCAACAATGATGTCCCAATCGAATATCTAATGATATGGAGGGTTTACCCATGTTAATAAGATGTTGGAAAATTAAAATTAACTTAGAATCACCATTAGAACTTACCTTGGGTGATGGAGGGACCCTTAAGGAGTTAGGTTTTTGAGACCTTTCCTTTATAGAGCAAGTTTTTATGTTTTGGGGTTGTGGGGACGAAGCAGGGCTTTAAAAATGACTCTCCAAGTGCGCCCCCGTGCACTTGTATGCCTTGCCGCGCACCTGACCATGCAAAATGGCAGGAACACTGCCAAATATGCGCGGCCGTGCTCGGGCCGCGCATATCGCACACTGTTATGTAAAATGGGCATAACATTTTGCACTGATTTCCGTTTGGGCTCCACAATATATTTCGAAAGCTATGTCAAAGACCTACACCTTTCGTTCTTTGAGTTTTCCTAAATTCCTTACACATGTTTATCTAACTCGTCTGGAAGATGGACCTTCTTCAAACTTAGTCGAATCTTATGCACCTCACTTTCCATCTTGATTTTGAAACAACTATTTTCACCCATAATCATCCCGATAGGACATCATATGTCTATATATCAGATTAATACCCATTTAACATATCCATACCTAGTCCGAATGTACGGGGTGTTACAGTTGTATAGAGTACCGATTTCATCCGAACTCAGTACTTTCGACGCGGATGTCACGGCCCAAATTCCCAACTCTCGGGATCGTGATGACGCCTAACACCATACTTTCTAGGTAAGCCAATGTTAGAAATTGATTAATCTTTCCTTTTAAAAGTTTACTTAAACATAATAGAACAATATAAAAATGAATATTGAATCCAATATTTTCCAATAAATAACTTCATGGATAATAACCGAAGGAATAAACCGAACCACAAACTAAATATATAACTATATACCTACCCAGGGTCTGGTGTTACAATTCACGAACTACTAAAGAATACTACAAATAATTGGGCTAAAAGAAATGTATCTCTGTTTTGAATGAAATAAAACAGTATCTAAATAATAAAGGGAAGATTCCAAGAATCTGCGGACGCCAGCAGATCTACCTTGTGTCTCCGTGCGAATGATATCAGCTACTACTTTCACCTAGCTCTGGCTGGTACCTGGATCTGCACAAGAAATGCAGTGTAGTATTGTATAACCGACCCCATGTACTGAGTAAAACCTCGATGAAGTAGTGACGAGGCTACAACGAGGCATTTAAAATGTAACCTGTGAACAATGTATAATAAAGCAAGAAGGAAGTTCTAAACTAAACTAAACAATAATCTGTAGCAATAAATAAAATCACTCAGCCACCTTTTCTAGCAAAAATTTCACTTTAACATAACCTTAAGTGTATAATATGAGAAACAATTGAGTAAAACAGTAAGTTTTCAAATCTTTGTGATTAAAATCAGCAAAACATAAATTTCCTCCCTTATTTTTCCTTGTTGCGACGCGCAACCCGCTCCCACCTGTCCACCCTTATTGCTCCTCCCTATATATATCACCCTTATTTCTCCTGTCGTGGCGTGCCCCGATCCCACCTGTCCACCCTTATCACTCCTTGTTGCGGCGTGCAACCCGCTCCTACCAGACAATCACATCACTTTATTTATAAAAGATTTCACAATTCAGGTCAAAACCTTTCACAATATTTTTGTCTCAACAATTGTAAACAGAAAGTTGTACTACTCATAAACTTTATCAATCGTAATTTCACAATAAACCCAATCGAACTATATAGTAAAACACTGTCAACCATCTCACTCTTTTATGTATCACAATGAAACCAAGGGAACAACCAACACTTCCAAAATACTTTAAACTATACTTACAACAAATTGAAGAAACCAAATAGACATGAAGGCAACAATGATCATAAAACATTTAAACTAGGGATCAATTAAATTGGAAACAGGGAAGGGATCATGTTCATAAAGTAATTTGTTGGTGCATAGATACTCGTCACCTCACCTATACACCACACACATGCAAATTCACATAGCATTTAAGTTGGGGATTTCTATTCCCTCAAGTCAAGGTTAAACCAAGCACTTACCTCGAATTCGCAGGCCACTCACTGCTCAAGAACAACTTTTTCTTTAGAATAGGCCTTCAACTAACTCGAATCTAATCATAATTAGTTCAACGTTATTAATTCGTGCTAAAGGAACTAACTTTAATGCCAAACTATGGTTTTCCTAAGTTTTCTAAAAAAAAGTTAAAAAAATCGGCCCCAGGCCTGCTTGGTCCAAACTCGGGGTTCGGACCAAATTCCGTTTACCCATTCACCCCCGAGCCCGAGTATGCAATTAGTTTCGAAATCTGACCCTAATTCGAGGTCAAAATTTGAATTTTACCAAAATTCCCTAATTCTATCCAAACCCCCAATTTCACCATGAAAACCCTTGATTTTTTATTGAAAAGTGATGGAAAATATTAGGTAATTGAAAGAGAATAGTTTAAAATCGTTTACCAACACTTTGGGGATGAACTTGTGTGAAGAAAATCGCCTCTAGGTCTTTTTAGTTCAAAAATATGAAAAAATGGCTGCTGCCCGAGTTGGTTATGTGAAGGGAGGTGTTGGTGTTTTAATAGGTTATGGTTGCTGTAATTTGTTTTTTGAAGAAGCAAAAGCATGGAGCATCAGTGCACCAGAAACTATTATGACATCAGATCTTTTTACAAGTTAAAAACATCCCGAAGCCTACCCGAAACTCACCCGATCCCTCGGGGCTCTAAACCAAACATGCACGCGAGTCTAAAAACATCATACGGTCTTGCTCGTGCAATCAAATAAAAATAATAACACCTAAAACTATGAATTGTACCTCAAAACTCATGATTTTTCTCAAGAACACTTCCATTTCACTATTTCTCAACCAGACGTCCGAATCACGTCAAATGAATTCCGATTTCCACCAAATTTCATAGAAAGGACTTAATATCATAAAAAAACTATACGGGGCTCCGAAACGAAAATACGGGCCCGATACCAATGAGTTCAAAACATTAATTCCTTTCTTTATCTCATTAAAATCCAGCAAAACAATTTTTTTCAAAACTTGATTTCTAAAGCTAGGGACCTCAGAATTCAATTCCGGGCATACGCCCAAGTCCCATATTTTACAACGGACCTCCCGGGATCGTCGAAATATAGATCCGGATCCTCTGACTCCAAAAATTGACCAAAGTCAACGGAGCATAAACTTATGTGTAAAAATCCACTAAACTTGTGCCACTTTGTTGTTTTCTCGCTGCATAAATTCATTTTCTCGTTTTTGGGGAAAAGTGACCATTCGTTTTCTTCTTAATTGGTATTTTTATATTGAAGAAGTTATGCAATGTTTGTTTTTGCAGTATTTGCCGCATTGATACCTTTTATCGGACAAAGAGTTGTTCTTGGACTGTCTGGTGATGTGCTTAATAACTTTGCTTTTGTTTTGGCTGCTTTTTATCTCTACAGGTAATGTCCTATGCTGGATAGTTTCTTGTTTAGCTATTCAATTAATAGATGCTAAGTTGTCACGAACCAAATTCCCAACCCTCGGGATTGTGATGGCGCCTAACACCACACTTGCTAGGCAAGCCAATGTTAGAACTTAATTAACCATTTTCTCTTAAAAGATACTTAAACACCATATAACAGTTTTAAAATAAAAAGGAAATCTAATACTTTCCATTAATTAACTTCATGAATAATATTCGAAATAATAAACGAACCACGAGCTAATGCTAACCGTAAAACTACCCAGAGTCTGGTGTCACAATTCACGAACTACTAAGGAATACTACAAATAATTGGGCTGAAAGAAATATATCTTTGTTTTGAATGAAATAAAACAGTATCTAAATAATAAAGGGAAGATTCCAGAAATTTGTGAACGCCAACAAATCTACCTCGTGTCTCCGTGTGAATGCTCAACTATTACTTTCACCTAGCTCTAAATATATCATGTATAAACATGCTAGCAGAAATAACAGCAAGTAAAGAATCTACAAATAACAAACAATGGGAAGGGATCATGATATGGGGAATCTTATCATAAGGATTGAAACAACGAAAATACAGATATAAACAATGATAAACCAACTAAATTGAGTGCATAAATGGAAGCTTTATGGCATCACCCTTCGTACTTTTACTCTCAGCTTCACCGAACAATAAATAAAATGCATTGCATCACCCTTCGTGCTTTTACTCTCATCCTCACCATATAATGAATATGAATGCACGTCATCACCCTTTGTGCTTTTACTCTCTTCCTCACAATATAGATAATTCATGCACGACATCACCCTTCGTACTTTAGACTATTTCTCACAATATAATATAAATTGAACCATGCACGACATCACCCTTCGTGATTTACACTCTTCCTCACTAATCACAGAATCATTAACAACATACAAAGAGGGATTTTCTATCGTCATTTGTCATTTAAATCTCAACTCAGTATTCACAAAATTATCCATCTTGGTGGAACCGGACACTAACCTTCCAACATTTCAATAACAACAATAATCATAAGTAATAGGCTTTAACACAACAAAAATAGCAAGAATTACTTTCACGCACATGTTATGACGTGACCACACCGTATAGGTACTCGTCACCTCACCTATACATTGGATATAGCAATAAAACAGGTAAAAAGTAGTCACATAATACCTATTCCCTCAAGCTAAGGTTAAACACAATACATACCTCGAATTCGCAGGCCACTCACTGCTCAAGCACTACTTTTTCCTTTAGAATTGACCTTCAACTCACTCGTATGTAATTATAATTGGTTCAACATCATTAATTAGTGCTAAAGGTGCTACCTTTAATGAATAATCATGGTTTTCCTATGTTTTCCCAACAAAATATGAAAATCGAGCCCGAGCCTGCTTGGTCTAAACTCGAGGTTCGGAAAAAATCCCGTTTCCCGTTCTCCCCTGAGCCCGGACATACAATTGGTTTTGGAATCCGACCTCAATTCGAGGTCTAAATCCCAATTTTTTTAAATTCCTTAGTTTTACCAAAAAATCCCAATTTTTACCATGAAAACTCTAGATTCTAGGTTGAAATCTTGTTAAAAGTTATTAAGGATTGAAAGAAATTTGTTAGAGATCACTTATCTATGATTTGGAAAAGTTTGGGTCTTTGCAAAATCGTCTATGGAGGTTTAGGGTTTGAAAGAATTGAAAAATGGGTGAAACTCTCGTCTAAAATCTCATTTTTAAGCTACAATTATCACATTTGCGACCAGGGTTCTCAATTTGAAATTTCGCGGCCATCACATTTGCGATGAAAACTTCGCATTTGCAACTTCTGGTCTGGCTGGGCAGTCTTTGCATTTGCGAGGATGGCCTTCCCAGACTTGACACATTTGGGAACAAAACATCGCATTTCCTTGTCTTGTTGGCTTCGCAATTGCGAAGCCGGATCTCGCATTTGCGAGATCAGAAGCCTGTACCAAAACACAAGATGCACCAACTGAGATTTCTAAGTTCTAATCACTTCGTAGCATACCCGAAACTCACCCGAGCCCTCGAGGCTCCAAACCAAACATGCACACAAGTCTAAAAACATCATACGGACTTTCTTGTGTGATGAAATCATCAAAATAACATCAAAAACTCCAAATTTAATCTCAAAACTCATGATTTTCTCAAAAATACTTCAAATTCACTATTTCTCAACGGGACGTCCGAATCACGTCAAATCAACTCCGATTCTCACAAAATTTTACAGTTAGGACTTAAATATCATAAAACACCTGTACCGGGCTCTGGAACCAAAATACAGGCTCGATATCAACGACTTCAAACATTAATTCATTTCTTTATTTCCTGTAAAAACTAGCACAACCATTTTCTTCAAAAATTGTTTTCTAAGGCTAAGGACCTCGGAATTCAATTCCGGGCATACACCCAAGTCCTGTATTTTACTATGGACCTCTCGGGATAGTCGGAACACAGATCCGGGTCCATTTACTCAAAATTTTGACCAAAGTCAACCAAAACCAAATTTTAACTCTAAAAATTACTATTATTTTTCTTCATATTTTCATATAAAAGCTTTACGGATTCACGCCCGGACAGATTATGCAAATCGAGGTAATTAAAATAAGTCTTTTTAAGGCCAATGAGCCTGGAATGGAGCTTAATTTATAAGATGACCCTTTGGGTCATCACAATCTCCCCCTCTTAGACAAACGTTCGTCCTCGAACGGACACAGAAAATTACCGAAACTAGTAAACAAGTGGAGATATATACTCTGTATGTCTGTCTCGGACTCCCAAGTAGTTGCCTCAATATGCTGACCTCTTTACCGCACTCAAATTGAAAGAGTAACTCCTTTATATTTGGAAAAATCATAAAGAGGAAACACTACCCAACTATTGGAAACAATTATAGGGTAATTATTTAGAAATCATCGATCGAGGCTCGTTATGCCTATCAATTTGAAACTGTGGGAGAAGGTATGGAAGAGTCCACTCCGAGGGAGAAAGTGAGCTTTACTTTGAGGAACTAAGAATTGAACATCCTCCAACTGACTCCATGAGTATTTTGTAATGCCAAGAAAAAAATGAGGATTTAGAGTCAACCGGTGTAATTGAAAATGTGGTTGAGATTGCTCTAGTCCGGGGGAAAATATAGGATGTCAAAATCCGGGAAGGATTGCAATTCGAAGGTTTGACGTCACATTCCAAGCATTATTCAACATCGTACTTGTGTGGTGACATGAAAATTGAACTACACGAGTCAAGGAGGGATTGCGAGGATGAAAGGCAAAATGACATTTCTCACATGAAACCAAGAAGTGCAAAATGAAGAAATTAGATTTTGGCTTGATCGTTAACCTATCACTCTTACCGCTCGTGGTCACAAGCTTGATTCCAAGTTAGGTGCCCAATACCTATCACCCAAGTGGCAAGAAAAATGGTAAAGTTGAGTTACGTCGTGCCATGTCGTTAAATGTTGTGCTTGATGGAGGCAACCCATTATGTTTCACAATATTTAGTCGTTTTTGAAATTTTCCTTTCTTAGAATTACTTAGCATAATAATTTTAGCCAATCTGCCAAGTTTTAGAATTCTCGGAGTTGATTGGAGTAGGTCGGGGTGACATGAGAGAAAAACTAGTAGTTGATGAAAATTTCAAAATTGGAGTTCGCATTTGCAAAGACTGTCCGTCGCAAAATCGAAGAAAAAGGTCGCATTTGCGACCCTGAAGAAATTCTGGGAGTTCGCAATTGCGAACTGGGTATCGCAATTACGGCATCTGGGGAGGGGGGGGGGGGGGGGGGTAAGGGCATTGGGGAGGGGGGTACATGTAATGTGCGCTGGGGGGGGGGGGGGGGGGGGGGTTATACGGCTAGTTGGTTTCAACTCAAAACAAAAGTTACAAAGTTTGGGCCATTCAAAAGGCACTCAACCCTCATCTCTCTCACTCTCCCAATTTCCAAATTCCACCATTTTCACTCCTAGTTGCAAGCATCAAGGTAAGAAAGTTAAATCTTTTCATCTTCCTCCTCTTTTTTTTTTCTTCTTCTTCCTTTATTTATTTTCTCAAAATCTAGGGCTTGAAATAAGTTCTTATTTTCTGTGCATAAATTATTTGAATAACACAAAAAGAATATTGTCATTTCTGGGTTAGGTTGGTTGAGAGTGTGAGTCCAACATTATGCTAGAAGTTTGGGGAAATCTGAGTACCCATGATCTTATTTAAAATAGGAGTGAATTTCTGTGCTTAATATGAAGTTCTTGGCCGAATCGTTGAAATTTTGTTTAAATTCTTTGTTGTTTGTGATGTTTATTGCATATTTGAGAGTCAAAAAACTGATTGGGGTGCTGAAGAAGTGATTTCATGGAAGAAATTTCCAAGTCTAAGGACTGTTCTAGGGTTGGGGACGAAGGTTCGCATTAGCGAAGGGAGGGTGTCGCAAATGCAAAAACTGGAAGATTCTGATGACTTCGCATTTGCGAAGGAATTTGTCGCATTTGCAACTTCTGTGAAAACCTGGTGTCTTCGCAATTGCGAACAAAAGTTTTGCAATTGCGACATCAGAGATCAAACACCTGCAGATTTTGAAATTCTAAACTTTTTTCGTCTAAGTATGGTTTCAACTGTCCAATCATTCCTTTGGCATCTAAGATTCATTTTGCAACATATTTCATAGCCATACCCCATTTTCACACAAACGTTTTTTTTGCAGGTACATATATTGAAGATGAGCACTAATTCCGATGAATCATCGCAAGACAGTCCCTTGGAGATTTAGGATAATTATGACCAGTACCGATTCTTGTCACGCGAGTGTCAGGAACGGTATTATGCCGAGTTAATCTCGAAGAAGTTGCTCCCGAAAAGTAGGATACTGCTGGATAAGGTCGAGGAACGTCTTTCGCAGTTCTACCAAAGACTCGTAGCTATGGGATTGATTTGTTTCTCCCCTCAGCCTTGCATGGCAAATGAGCAATGGGTGAGGGAGTTCTATGAAAATCCCCCGGCCATCAATTTGAGAAAACCAAAGATGAGGATTCGAGGAAAAATGGTGCATTTTGGGAGCAGAAGCTGTGAACAACATCTATCACCTCCCTGACCATGATTTGGAACCCTTCCGTGCAATAGATCGTCTTCCAGGGGATTAGTTGGTCTCCCAATTATGCCCGGGTGTGGATGTCCCTTGGATAGTGGATAAGAAGGGAATTACATCCAAAGAGTTCACGACTGAAGCTAAGATATGGCTGGCCATCATAAGCAGTCGCGTCTCTCTGATGTCGAACATATGGAGTGTACCTATATTGAGAGCCCTGATGGTAGCATGTAATCGGGATGGTACCCCACTCAATGTTGGTGAGATCTTCATCAATAAACTGAAGGAGTATCAGTGTCTGAACGGTACATCATTGATATTCCCATCTCTTATCATTGAGCTATGCCAACTTGCAGGGGTTGAGGAGGCTCCGGGGGACAACTGGGTAGGGCTGGGTAAGCATATCAACCCTTTGAAGAAAAGAGGAGAGGGCGGAGCTGTCAAGAGAAAGAAGAGAAAATTGGTATTTCCTCCTCAGACCGAGGAGGTTAGTCAACATTCTTCTTCCACATGAGGACCATTTGCTATGCTTTTTGAGGAGATGCAGCAGATTCACGAGCTAGTATCTCAGCTTCCTCAGGGACATGGGGAAACATCTGAATGACCCTCTACATATGTTTCAAAGAAGGACTTCCAAAAGTTCCTTGATGATCAGAAGAAGCAGGGGACTCACTTGAAGCAGCTGGAGAAGGCATACACAAATTTGGCCTCAACACACAGTGGGTTGAGCTCTTCTCATGCCAAACTGCCAATTTCACATTCCCGGATGAAGAAAAGGGAGAAGAAGAGAGATTGTCACGACCCAAAAATACCCAATCGTGATGGCGCCTATCGTGAAATCAGGCAAGCCACACATTTCATTTGATTTAAGGTTTCTTTCAGAAAGATCACTATATTTGCAGCCAAAGTCTCATTTATAAAACATTTAGAAGTTTAAAAATCAGTAAGACACAAATAAAAAAAATCCCAAAACTAGTGTCACTGGGTCATGAGCTACTATAACTACAATGTCGAAATACAAAACTGACATAATACTGTCTGAACTAATAAAGTCCGACGGGAAGATAAAGAAGGTGAAAACGAGGCTGCGATCGCCAACTGCTACCTCGAAGACTCCAGAAGAAACTCTTTAAACAGATAAGCAACCGCTACGGGGTCCCGATGTACCTAAATGTGCACACAAGGTGGATGGGGTAACGTGAGTACACCAAATCAGAAGTAACGTATCCAAACTATGGGCTGAGAGGTAGTGACGGACTAAACCTCAGTAATTATAACGAAACATCGTACAAAATTTAGACATGTTCACAGCTCTAACAGATAATGAATATAGAATATGTCAGATATGATCAGTAACCCATGTATAACTTAGTACTCTACATGCCCATGTATCAACAATGTGGAAATGCACATAGTGCTCACAACTTTCACAGAAGTCCACTCAGTAATGTATATGGCTCTCAGGCCCAGGGAAGATCCATCCGGGAATATACATAAACATTGGTGACCGTAGTCACACAGTACTGAGGAAGGCCAATCCAGCCCCCACGAAGAAGATCCATCTCCGGAATACAAACACTCAAACAAGATCCATGTCCAGAGAAGATCCATCCCTCAATATCATCACTGCGCTCACTGGGGGTGTGTTACAGACTCCGGAGGGGCTCCTATAGCCCAAGCGCTATAATAATCCAAATCCAATCATAATCAACATAATATACTGCGGCGTGCAGTCCGATCCCATAACTGTCTCTCAATAACAGGCTCTCGGCCTCACTCAGTCATCACTCTCCAATCTCGTTCACATGGGCTCACAGATGCATGAACTAGCCCGAATCAATGATAAATGTACAAAATCAACAATTATCGAGACAGAGACATAATATGATATGCTATGATAGGACTAAGTATATACCATCAATAAAACACATGAGAAGACAACAATAAATGACCACTCGGGTCTCAACAGTATCAGCGTGTAGCCTTAACATAGTACTTAGCATAATTTCTAACATGTTCACATTAACCACATCGACCGAAGCACGAATAACAATCCACAAATAACTACTAAATGTTTCCATGGGAAGAACCAGGCCACAACCACACTACGCCCGCACGCCGTCACTCGCCATGTGCGTCACTTTAATTATAATCATATATCATATAGTTTGGGTGTCAGGACCCGAAATTCTCACAGTCGGGATCGTGATGGCGTCTAACGTTGAATCCGCTAGACAAGCCAACATAGTTAATTATATTTAGTAAAACCTTTATTATTAAGTGAGAACAGGTAAAAATTGACTTTTCCATGAATAAAAACTTAAAAGTAAGAACAGATAAAAAAAAAGGAAATACATAACTAAATCGATAAGCTTAACAAATTCTCAAACTAGCCAACCCGGATATTTGGAATCACAATGTCACATACTATTTATGATTAATACAGATCAAAGGTCTGAAAGAAATAATACATCTATTTTTTGAAGTATTAGAAACAGAAATAAAGGAAAGTGGAAGGGGACGCCAAGGCCTGCGGACGCCTGCAGGACTACCTCAGAGTCGCCTAGTGGACTGAAGGAAGCCTCCTAGCTCAATATCCACTCGGTCATGTACCGCGATCTGCACAACAAAAATTGTGTAGGTGTAGTATTAGTAAAATCAACCCCATGTACTGAGTAAGTGCCGAGCCTAACCTCGGCAAATTAGTGACGAGGCTAGGACACGACAAATAATATCACGTGTGCAATTCAATAATATATAAAATAAATAACGACATGAAGTAAACAGTTAAGTAGAAAAACAGGGGAAAACATGCTGGGGAAAAAAGGGTAGCAATTACTGAAAAAAACGGAACAAAGCAACAATTTAAATATCAAAATAACAACAGGAATTAACAATACAGAACACACAAGTGCACGACATCACCCTTCGTGCTTTACTCTCATCCTCACCAAAACAAGTGCACGACATCACCCTTCGTGCTTTTACTCTCATCCTCACCAAAACAATAAGTAAATAGAAACGACACGACATTATCCTTCGTGCTTTTAATATCATATCATGGCACGAATTCACCCTTCGTGCTTTTACACTCTCATCGTCACAATGCAATAAATAAATACACGGCATTACCCTTCGTGCTTTACACTCTTCCTCACCCAAACAATATCAAGAACAACAGTTTGGCATGGAAAAAATCAACAACATGAATCATATTGTCACGACCCAAAACCTATGGGTTGTGATGGCGCCAGACACCACTGTCAGGCAAGCCAACCCCTTAATCAGTTGAAATACCTTCATGTTTAACAATTTCAAAATCGTTGCCTTTATTGCATTTCATAATCAAATAAATAAATTTTTGTAAATTAAACACGACAAGAAATCTATTTAATACAATAAAACAAGACTCAACACATCCCCAAAACCCGGTGACACAAGTACATGAGCAGTTTCTAAGAATTTATACAATTATACAACTCTTGTCTGAGAAATAAAAAGGACAAAGGTAATAGATATAACATGTAAGTACACAGAAGGGAGACTCCGGCAGCTGTGGAACGCCTCTGGACGAATGCAGCCCGTATAAGTCCCCAAATCGATCACTGTACTATAAAGGTACCTGTGCAACAAAATGCACAGAAAGTGTAGCATGAGTACATATACATATATGTACCCAGTGAGTATCCCGTCTAAACTCGAAGAAGTAGTGATGAGAGGTTGACTAGATACTCACTAAGGTCCATCAACGTAATATAGAATGAGATAAGGCTAAATAAATAGGCATGCGAAACAGTAAGCAGCAAGTATATGAACACATAATGTAACACAAGTAAGAGCACCAAGTACCAATTCCTCTTATTCAACAATACCTTGCCAATACTGTCATATGTGAACCAGACTCAAGTGTACATATACCGACGCGGACAAGATAACCGGCCGTAGTCATAAGGTGGGTCATAAGGACTGAGGTCATAAGCTCCCCACGATCGTGAATCATATCTGCGACTCGTGTGCTGACTCGATAGTAATAAGCTCCCCACGATCGCGAATCATACCTGCATCTTGTGTGCTGACTCGATAATAGTAATAAGCTCCCCACGATCGCGAATCATACCTGCGACTCGTGTGCTGACTCGATAATAGTAAGCTCCCCACGATCGTGAATCATATCTGCGACTCGTGTGCTGACTCGATAGTAATAAGCTCCCCACGATCGCGAATCATACCTGCGACTCGTGTGCTGACTCGATAATAGTAAGCTCCCCACGATCGTGAATCATATCTGCGACTCGTGTGCTGACTCGATAATAGTAATAAGCTCCTCACGATCACGAATCATATCTGCGACTCGTGTGCTGACTCAATAGTAATAGTATTTACATATAGGTACCTACGGTATCGGCTCGACCATGAACTCAACAGGATTGTGCCAATATCATATCACTGATAGCCAATAAGATTTACCTCATCGTATTTTTACCTCTCCCATGTCATTTCAACAATAAACACAGTTTATAATACATACAATGGTTCAAATAAGGCACCAAAATAGCATGCTCGTGGGTCCTACGGCTACCCGACATAGCAATATAGTCGCCACGTACGGACTCTCATCACTTAGTACGTACGCGACACCCTCAACATGTACACATAGCAAACAAGGAACCTACGGGTACATTTCCCCCTTACAAGTTTGGAAAGGAGACTCACCTCGTGACGAAGATTCATCACCGGCTTCCAAGCCTCTACGACGTCTAAAATGTATGCACAACGCTCCCAAACTATCCAAATAACGATAATTCAATGAAAATATACTCAATAGATCATAACCAATTCAAATTACAAAGTTCCTCAGCCCGGATCAATGAAATGACCAATATGCCCTCGAGCCCACATGCCCGGACCTCGAAATTTCTTGAAGAAAATCTCTATCCGAAGCTTTACTAATTCAATTACACATTTTACTCAATTATTCATGCTCAATTCGTGGCTAAAATCCAAATTTCCAAATTCTAGGTTTCTTCCAAATTTTCCTCAAATTTTCCCTAATTTTCATGTTCTAATCCATGTAATAATCTTGTATCTAACTTGAAATGAGTAGGAGTAACTTACCTTAACATAGATGACGAAAATCCTCTCTTGAAGCTCTCCAAAAATCGCCCATGGCTTTGAAAAATGAGAGAGAAATGCCAAAATCCCGTTTTAATCAACACTGCCCAGTTCTACCCTTCTATGCGATCGCATGAAGTCGTCTGCGATCGCACAGGCCACCCAGATCACTCCTTCACGATCGCACTGACCATTTCTATCTCCCACCAAAATTCCTTCTCCACGATCGCACCTTCCTCCTTGCGATCGCACTAGCGTGCCCAACCCTTCTCCGCGATCGCACACCAACATCCGCGATCGCATAGGCCAAAACCCTTGCCCCTCAATTTCCTCTACGCAATCGCATAGCTAAGGATGTGATCGCATAGCATTACCAGAAACACCAGAAAACAACAACAACAATATACTCTGAAATGACCCGAAACCACCCCGAAACACACCTGAGCCCCTCGGGACCTCGTCCGAACGTACCAACAAGTCTAGAAACATATCACAGACTTAGTCGAGCCCTCAAATCACATCAAACAACGCCGAAAACACGAATCGCGCAAGAATTCAACTTTATGAACTTTGAAAATTACAACTTCCACATTTGATGCCGAAACCTATCAAACCACGTCCGATTGACCTCAAATTTTGTAGGCAAGTCATATTCGACATTACGGACCTGCTCCAACTTTTAGAATTGCATTCCGACCCCGATATCAAAATTTTCATTTCCGGTCGAATTCTTCAAAAACCTTCAGTTTTCTATCTTTAGCCAACTGACCTTAAATTGACTTCCGGATATCCGAATTCACTTCCGATCGCGCTACCAACTCCAGAATATTGATACAGAGCTATTACCAAACTTGGAATCCCAAACAGACATCAGTATCATTGAAATGTACTTCAAGTCAAACTTAGGAAATTTCCTTAAAATACTAACTTTCCACAATATGCGTTGAACTGTTCCCGGGTTATCCAGAACCCGTTCCGGACATACGCCCATGTCCGAAATCATCATATGAACCTGCTGGAACCTACGGATCCTGATTCCAAGTTCGTTTACTCAAAATCTCAGCCTTACTCGATTTCTTCAACTTAAGACTTCTTAAATAAGAATTTCCTTTAAATTCAACTCCGATCTTCCTGAATTTCAATTCCGACCATATGCGCAAGTAAATATACCTGAAATGAAGTTGTTCGTGACTCCCAACTGCTGAACGACGCGCTGGATATCAAAACGACCGGTCGGGTCGTTACACATATATGTTGACCCATGTCACTGTATAGTTTTGAAGATTAACAAAGGCTGACCAGTTGAACCAAGTCTATCAGGGCACACATCTTGGAACTGAATGGCTGGCACTGAACCATATATGCATAGGAGATATTCGTGACTATGACTTATCAATGAACCAAGAGATTGTCTCCTAATGCAAAAAGGTTGCAAACTGATGAAAAAATAGAAGTTGAATTCAGCAAGGAGAAGTAACAAAAGAAGGAAGTTGAGTTTAATTCGAATTCTTTCTCCCAGGAAGAGTCGAATTAGAATTGATTGACAAACTCAATTATTGACTCTATAAATACTTGAAGTATTTCTGCTAGAATTTTTGACGCACGAGTACAGAAGTGAATCAAGATCTGAAAGCAAACTTCCCAGTTATTTTGCAAGCAGATTCAGTGTGCGATACAAAGTCTACGGATCAGCTAGAAGAACCAGTTTCATCGTTGATGTATTGAGTCTAGTTGATTATAGTAGTTGTTTCAATAATGTATCTTATCTGATTTCTTAGAAGCAGATTGTAATAGGTACACATTGTTAGTTAGAGTTAACTTGAAGGTTGTAGAAATTAGCTAGTGGCTAGTTGATAAAAATGGATTAGAGTTAGTCCTAGGATTATAAAAGTGTTTATTTTGTAAGTCCGTTTGGATAAGAGTTTTTAGTGAAGAGTTTGAGAAAATCCTACTGAGGAGTAGGTCATGGTTTTTTCACCTTTTGAGCCAGGTGTTTTCCACGTAAAAATCTCCGTGTTTTACTTTACTAATTTTATTATTCCGCACAAGTGGAAGTTGGAACACAAAGAAGAACCTGGTTCTTCTTGAGAGACAGCACTTGAAAAATTGGGTACCACACTTTTAACCTATATTCTGGTGTGGTATTGACGTCTAAAACATCGATTGGTATCAGAGCAGGTTATCCTTGAAAAGGCTAACACGTTGGAAAAGATCAAAATGAGTGCACCACCTGGGAACTAGGAAGGTCAATCAACTGCAAGGCCACCACTCTTCAATGGCCAGTACTACTCTTGGTGGAAGAACAGGATGAAAGACCACATGATAGGAGAAGACTATGAACTCTGGGACATAGTCATTGATGGGCCTCTAGCTACAATGAAGAAGACTGCTGAAGGTATGGATGTGCCTAAGACTAGGGCTGATTGCAGTGCTGAAGAGCTAAAGAAATGGGAGAAGAATGCTAAGGCCAAGAAGTGGCTAGTTTGTGGATTAGGCCCAGATGAATACAACAGAATCCAAAGTTACACCACAACCAAAGAAATATGGGATACTCTACAAGTAGCCCATGAAGGAACACCTCTGGTAAAGAGGTCAAGAGGTACTCTACTATACTCTCAGTATGAAAACTTCACTATGAAAGAAGGAGAGACTATCCAAGAGATGTATACAAGGTTCACAACCTTGACCAATGAACTAAAGTCTCTTGGAAGAATCATATTGGGAGAGGACAGGGTTGAGAAGATCCTGACAAGGGTCTAGCCAATTTCCTGGGAAAGCAAAATCACTGCTATCCAGGAATCCAAGAATATGGCAACCCTGAGATTGGATGAGCTGATTGGAAACCTCACTGCCTATGAACTTAGAAGGCAGACAATGAAGATGGATGGTCCAAAGAAGGAGAGGAGTCTAGCACTGAGAATCACTGAGGGAGTATATTTGGAGGAAGATGAGTTGGCCATGATTACCAAAGAATTCAGAAACTATTTCATGAGGAAAAAGGGCATCTCTAGAGGAGGAAACTACAACAAAGAAAAAGCTCCATAAAGGCCAACCAACGAGGGATGCCACAAATGTGGTAAGACTGACCATCTCATCAAAATTTGTCCTCAGTGGGAAGTAGAATGGAAAAAGGAGAGATATGAAAGAAGGAATATGAAGAAGGAACTGGTCCAACCCAAGAAAATCACAACTAAGGCTATGGTTGTTGCTTGGGAGGAAAGTTCAGATGAGGAATCAGAAGATGGGGAGACTGAAGATCAGGCGCTCATGGCAATTGGAGAATCTGATGAGGAATCACATGAAGAACCACAGGTAAGTATTTCCCATCTTAAAAATAAAATAAAGTTCCTATCTAAGGAAAAACTCTCTGAGTTGCTACTTGATTTCATAGATAATTATGAGGAAACATCCAAAGAGAATTATCAACTCTCTAAAGAATGTTCAATGCTAAAGCAAAGTGCATGAACCTGGAAATCAGAGTTAGTGAATCTGAAAAGAAAAACACTGTCCTGTTGAACCAGGTTCATCCACTTGAGACTGAGATTCTAGAATTAAAATCTGAAAACTTAAAACTGAGATTAGGATCCAGTAAAAAGGTTGTTGATCACTCTCATGTCATGTTAGAAGAAAATTTGGGAAAACTAAAAGATAAAATGTATGCCAAGGATGAACAGATAAGATCACTTAAAGAAGAGCTTGGCAAAGTCAAACATGAATTAGATAGAACTTGTAAATGGAATAAATCCTCTGATGCCTTGACATGGCTTCAAGAGAATCATAGTAGCAACCGGAGAGGGCTTGGTTTTGGGAGTCAATTGCCCAAGTGGGATCCCAAAAGCAAGTATCTCTCTCTTCCTGAAAATAAAATCTGCACCCACTGTGGTAAGACTGGCCACTACAAATATGAGTGTTCAGTCGAAAAAATGAGAGGTTTGTCAAAAAGAAAAACTGGCTACCAAATTGGGCCAAGAAAAGTTTGATTCATCCATTCTCTCATAGAAAAGGACCCAAACTAGTTTGGGTTCTTAAAACTAACCTCTGATTTCCTTTTGTAGGTACAAGTGAGAGGAAGCAACCACATTTTGGTTTTGGATAGTGGCTGCTCAAAGCATATGGCGGGGGACAAGGAACAATTCCTTTCACTTGAAAACCTCAAAGGAGGAAATGTCTCCTTTGGAAATGGAAAGAAAGGTGAAATTATAGGGGTTGGGAAAGTAGGTAAGGATGACACACGTTCCATCGAACATGTGTACTTGACGCTTGAAATATAGCATGATCAGTGTGTCACAATTGTATGACAGAGGTAACCTGGTTGCTTTCACTTCCACAAAATGTTTTGTGATTAAC
>MDKH01177733.1:0-27110 GCA_005239495.1 Nicotiana undulata | reverse complement strand
CAAGGAGAAACACTAGGCCTAATGAAGCCTTTATCCAACAAATCCTGCAACTGCTCCTTCAATCCCTTCAACTCTGGCGGGGGCATACGATACGGTGGAATAGAAATGGGTTGAGTGCCCTAAGCTACCTCAATACAAAAGTCAATATCCCTGTCGGGTGGCATACCCGGCAGGTCAGCAGGGAATACCTCTGGGAACTCCCGAACCACGGGCACAGACTCCATAGAAGGAACCTCAGCACTAGAATCACGAACATAGGCCAAATAGGCCAGACAACCCTTCTCGACCATGCGTCGAGCCTTCACATAAGAAATAACTCTACCAGAAGAATGACTAGGAGTCCCTCTCCACTCCAAACGAGGTGCTCCTGGCAAGCCCAAGGTCACTGTCTTGGCATGACAGTCCAGAATAGCATAATAGGGGGATAGCCAATCCATCCCCAATATAACATCAAAGTCCACCATATCCAGAAGCAAAAGATCAACCCGAGTCTCCATACCACCAATAACTACTAAGCAAGCACGATAGACTCGATCTACTACTATAGAATCACCCACCAGTGTGGACACATATACAGGAGCACTCAGGGAATCACGAGACATGCTCAAATAAGGGGCAAAATATGAAGACACATAAGAGAAAGTAGAACCCGGATCAAATAACACCGAAGCCTTTCGGCTGCAAACTGAAACTGTACCTGTAATAACTGCATCAGAAGCCTCAGCGTTAGGCCTGGCAGGAAAAGCATAACACCGGGGCTGAGCCTCTCCAGCCTGAACAACACTTGGTTGACAGACTACGGCCTGACCTCTACCTCTCGTGGCATGCCCTCCACCTCTATGAGTCTGACCTCCACCTATGGCACCACGACCACCACCCCTAGCTGGCTGAGGGGGTAGGGGTGCACCTGATGTGGGAACCATGGCACGGGAACCCTGATACTAAGACCCACCAAAACTCGAGGGCAGAATCGAGAAATATGCCCCGAACCACCGCAAGTGTAGCAAGTCTTCGTCTGCTGAGAATACTGACCCTGGAACTGTCCCTGGCGACCAGAATGACCCCCCTGATAGCTCTAAATCGGCGGTGCACTGATGGAAGCTGAGGGTGCGTTGCGGGATACCTGGAGTGCTGACTGAAAAGGCCTATGGGAATGACCTCTACCAAATGAATCTCTGCCTCCAGATGAGGCACCACTGAATCGGCCGAAATGATGAGGTCTCTTGTCAGACCCCTGGCCACCACCTCGGGATAATACCATCTCAATGCGTCTGGCCACATCGGCTGCATCCTGAAAGCAGATATCAATACCCGTCCCTCTGGCCATCTGAAGCCTGATGGGCTGAGCTAGACCCTCAATAAATCTCTTAACCCTCTCTCGATCAGTGGGGAGTATCATAATGGCATGCCTGGCTAGAGTAATGAACCTGGTCTCGTACTGAGTGACGGACATAGATCCCTGATGGAGGCGCTCAAACTCCTACGAAGATCCTCTCTCTGAGTAAATGGAAGGAACTTCTCCAAGAATAACTCGGAGAATTGAGCCCACGTCAAAGGTGCAGACCTAGCTGGCATGGTCAAGCAATAGTCTCTCCACCAAGTCTTAGCGGAACCTGAAAGACGAAAAGTAGCAAAATCCACTCCATAGGACTCCACAATGCCTATGTTCCGAAGAACCTCATAATAGCTGTCCAAATAATCATGGGGATCCTCTGATAGTGCACCGGTAAATGTAGTAGTGAATAACTTGGTGAACCGATCCAACCTCTATAGAGCGTCTGTTGACATGGTTGTTCCCTCAACGGCGAGTGCCACAGTACCCGACTGAACTACTCCGGTTGTCTGAGGTGCTGGAGTCTGGAACTAAGTGGCAAACTGCTCTGGCGAATGAATAGTAGGAGTTTGGGTCCCTCCCCTAGCCTGAGATCCAGCTGGTGTAGTAGGGAGAAGACCGGCCTGAGCCACACTCTCCATGAGTCCCACTAAGCAGACTAGAGCGCCTTGAAGCACCGGGGTAGCAATGAACCCCTCTGGGACCTGAGCTGGTCCAACTGGGACTGTCTTAGCAGGAACCTCACCGGCGTAGTCTACCCGTGGGTCCTCAACTGGAGTTGCTGCTCTAGCTCTGCCTCGGCCCCTCGTAGGAGCTGCAATAGGAAGGTCGGGCTGCTGATCGGTCGATGAGGAAGCACGCGTTCTCGCCATCTGCGAGAGAGTAATTAGAGACTCAATTAGTATTTAGAATTCAATTGGCACGACAGAGAATGAAAGATGTCAAGTTACTCCTAACTTTGCAGCCTCTGGGGGATAAGTACAGACGTCTCCGTACCGATCCCTCAGACTCTACAAAGTTTGTCCGTGAGTTGTGAGACCTACGCAACCTAGAGCTCTGATACCAACTTGTCACGACCCGAAATCCCACCTTCAGACTGTGATGGCGCATAACGTTGAACCCGCTAGACAAGACAACGTTTGAACTAAATAAACTCATTAACAACTAAAATGAACAAGTTAACTAAGCCAACGGTGGTCAACAATATGAAAGTTAACGAAGTTCAAAATTAATATAGCAAGCTTCGAAATAAAACCCATAAATATTACCCAGAACTGGTGTCACATACTCACGAAGTGTCTATGAGATTACTAAATACAATGGTTTGAAAATAAGCACATATGACTGTCTTTGAAACTATAGAATGAGACAGAACTGAAAGAGAAGGGTAGAAGGTGATGCCAAGGCCCACGAACGTCTGCGGGTCTACCTTGATGTCTCCTGAATGGACTGATGGAATGCTCCCTCCGTCAGTGTTCACCGGGTCCGGCTGCGTAGTCTGCACAACATAAAGAAGTGTAGGTGTAGCATCAGTAAAACCGACCCCATGTACTGAGTAATTGCCGAGCCTAACCTCAGCGAAGTAGTGACGGAGCTAGGACCAACAACAATATACATACCTGTGCAATTCTATATAATAACAAGAAAATATCTATGGAAATAAGCAAGTAAATACATATACGGGGAGAACATGCTGGGGCAGCAAATACTAGCATAGTAGAACAGGGTAACAACTGAAATGTAAAAATAAAAGCAGGAATTTAACGTCTTCGAACAGATAATGAACAACAAAAGGCACGACATGTCCCCTCGTGCATATTCTCACAATCACTCGGCACAGAATGTCCCCTCGTGCAATTAATAATACACACTCGGCACAGAATGTCCCCTCGTGCAATAAATAATAAACAATCGGCACGGCATGTCCCCTCGTGCAATAAATAATAACAATCGGCACGCCATGTCCCCTCGTGCAATAAATAATAACAATCGGCACGGCATGTCCCCTCGTGCAATAAATAATAACAAACAGCACGGCATGTCCCCTCGTGCAATTAATAATAAAATATCGGCACGGCATGTCCCCTCGTGCAATTAATAATAAAATATCGGCACGACATGTCCCCTCGTGCAATAAATAATATAACAATCGACATGGCTTGTCCCTTCGTGCAATAAATAATATAAAAACAACAATATAATGTGAAAACTAACAATAAGAAATCTCAAGTGTACAGAAATACTCAATAAAATTATATCGTTCCGGCAAGGGACGAAACTATAACCAAACTCGCTCAGAAGTGTAATTTCAACAGTAAGAGCCTCAACTGAATAATTAATCAATAACTTCCCACGTCATGAAACAACATCAAGGTATCACTTCTAAATCACCAATTACTCGTAGTACAGAAAATGTTAAGAAAACGGTATGATTCATCACAATTGACCCACGGGCATACTTGACCACAACATATAGGTACTCGTCACCTCACCTATACGTTGGACATGAATTACACATAGAAAATAAGACTCTATACCTAATCCCTCAAGCTAATGTTAGGCCAAACACTTACCTCGGCTCCAAAAATGCAAGGCAAGCCTCAATCACAGTCTTCCCTCTCGAATCCAACTCAGAATCGATAATATCTTGACATGATTGATTTATTAACATCAATAATTACTCAATAAACCAATTCCAAAGCCTAATTATACATTTTCTATCATTCTTTCAAAAATACCAAAATTCGACCCCGAGCCCGCACGCTTGAATCCTGAAAATTCTCGAAGGCATCACTCACCTATAGCCTAAGGATCATTAATATGAAGTTTCTACTTGAATTCATAGCATTAAACGAACAATACGCGAATTTTCTCAAGAACTCTAAATTTACTACCAAATTCTTGATTTTCCATTAATTTAGTAGTAAACCCTATTAATAATTCATGCAAGAAACTAGTATTAGGAAGGAATTAACTAACCTTAACAGTAGCTAGGTCGTGGTGTGTTCTTCCCAAGCTCACAAGTCTCTAATGGAGTTTTTAGTATGAAGCGAATGAAGAAATCCCGAGTTTTTGCATTTAAATACAGTCTGGCCTACAAAGGTTTGCACCTGCGGCTCGACGACCGCACCTGCGGCTCGACGATCGCACCTGCGGTCTCGCTCATACGAGATGGGGCTCGCACCTGCAGAACTGGACGAGTGGGGCTGGGGTCACACCAACGGAGGGATTACCACACCTGCGGTTCCACTCGTGCGGACCTTTGTCCGCACATGCGAGAATGGGGGACCTCACCTGGGGTCGCACCTGCGATGCTTGGGACCGTAGGAGCGGTCCCGCACCTGCGACTGGGCAACCGCACCTGTGGTCACACCAGCAACTATTTTAGCTGGGTTTTAGCCTCGTTGGGTGTCCGGGAGGCACCTGGGCCCACCCGAGCCCCCATCCAAATATACCAACAAGTCCTAAATCATAATACGGACTCGCTCGAGCCTTCGGAACACCCAAAACCACGCTAAATCTCAAATTCACACCCCAAAACCCCTAAAACCATCACTTTAGAAACTTCAAGTTCTTGACTTCTATAAAAATGCGCCGGACCGACCTATAGAACTTGGAATGACATCAAATTTGCAAGCAAGTAATAAATGACATAACGGAACTATTCCCGGTATCGGAATCATATTTGGACCTCGATAACATAAAATCACGTTCCAAACCAAATTTCAAATTTAAGTAAATCCTTATTTCTATATAATTTTCTCAAAACTTCATTAACTCTCAATTTCCCATTTTTGATCTGAAACACGTCAAATCAAGTCCGTTCCTTACCAAATTTCACAGATAACTCAAATAACACATATGAACCTGTTCCGGACTCCGAAATCATAATACGGGCCTAGTAACACAGGTTTCAAATCAAATTCCATTTCCAAAAGTCTTTATTATTTTCAGAAAACATTTTTCTTTAAGAATTCATTTCTCGGACTTGGGATCTCGGAATTCGATTCCGGGCATGCGCCCAAGTCCCATATTTTCCTACAGACCCTCCAGGACTGTCAAATCACGGGTCCGGGTCCGTTTACCAAAAATGTTGACCGAAGTCAACTTCAATCAATTAATTACCATAAATTCAACTTTTTATCAAGTTTTCACATAAAGGCTTCCCGGCTACACGCCCAGGCTGCGCACGCACATCGAGGTGAGATTAATAGAGGCTCTCGGGGCCTCGAAACATAGTTTTAGCTAAATTGACACAGGATGACCTTTTGGGTCATCATAATATTTTTCGTACTTCAGGTGTTGTGGAGACGAGCGAGATTGTTTTTGTCACGTCTCTGGTTCAGAGTAGTGGGTTGATCAGTGGTGGCGGCATGTGGGTTGGGGTAACCTGGCCGAGTTAGCTTCACTAGCATGAATTCAGTTTTCGGAAATGTTTTAAGGGAGGTGGCACCTCAGTTGCTTCGGGATGTACGGCGCGTGGAGTTTGAGCAGTTGCGTCAAGGCGCTATGTCACCATTGGAGTATGTTGTTAGATTCAGTGAGTTGGCCAGGCATGCACCTCGTTTGGTTGTTTCAGTTAGGAGATGAGTCTGTAGAGTCATTGGGATATTCAGACATGAATTTCGGTTCAGCGAGACTCGAGAGTTAGAGTAGGATGCCTCATTTCAGCAGGTAGTAGGGATCGCTCGCCGGTTAGGGAGCATGTGGGACCGGGAGCGAGAGGACAGACGAGGTCAGGAGACAGAGTTCAAGGAGGAGAGGAGGCCTCGTAGACCGGAGTAATCTACTGGTCCTTATTATGGCACCAAGGTGCGTCATGGTAGAGAAGTTTGGGTCAACTAGTTCAGTTTGCATTACCAGCTTCGCATGGGGGCTTTTCAGGTACTCATGGGTCTCAGAGGATATGTATTGTGTGTTTTCCACAGCCACCTCGGCAGAGAAATTGTTTTCAGTGTGGAGATATTAGTCACAGGGTGAGATATTGTTCCAGGGTTCAGGTAAGTGCGCTATAGCAGGGTATTCAGATGAGTAGAGGGCGCCCAAGAGGGGGAGGCCCGACCCGTTGATGTATTTCATATTATAGTCTGGAGACCGTTGGGTCAGAGATTATCACCCAGGTATGTTGTGATGTGCTAAAGTGGGGTACCATTGTATTTCACTATACCTCTATCGGTCGGGACGAGTTTCCCTTATCCGTTGCTTATTTATGAGTAAGTTTTATGCTTGGCACTCTATTTTTGTGTTTGCTCCTATTGGGAGATTCTATGAGTAGTATCCCGTGTCTATCGTTGTCTCATTAATCCTTGCTAGTGGTGAAACTAGAGGCGAGTCCTTGTTGTTCATTATGGTGAACTATATATGATTTTTCCTAAATATTTTGTTTACGAGCTGTGATTTGATATTCCATCGAGATGTGAGTTCAGTTAGTATTATGACTTTTATCAGCTGAGATGAGTTAATGGAGAAATATCTATTGGTATGATATATTTTCGGTATGTGATTCCGAGTTGAGGGTGAGGTCCTCGTGATATTTGAAATTTCCTCCTTGTTATATTGCTTTTGGTAAGTCACTATTGATAGAAAGTTGTGCCTATGGGATTTTGCTTGATAGATCCTTTATATGTTTTTATTTTCATATTCAATCATTTCGTTATGTGTTTCCTTAGTCCAGTTGCGTGATGTGTGCCCGACGGTGGTAGTTGTGGCTAGGTGATTCGGGTGTTTAATAATGAAGTGTTCATGTTCATTGCATCATTATCAGTAGTATGGGGTTTGGAAATAGATATGTGGGGCCAATTGCCAATGATGAGTTGATTTCGAGCAGTTATTGTGATCAAAAGTGCTATTTGGGCCTATTTGTGATGAGCTATATCGTGTGGTCGTGCCTTATGAGTGTAGAACTGAGTTGATGCAGCTTGTTGAGGCTAATGCCGGAAATGGATTTAGAATCGAGTCTTTTGAGGAATGAGTAGAAGGTGAGAAAGTGAGGTATGAGGCTTATCGGTGGTGATGTGAAGGCTATATTGCAGTTGATTGTTTCATCAGACTTATGTGAGTTGGGGTGACGTGGGATCACCCACGAGTATGTGTTAGAAGTGTACGATCAGTGATTGAATGAGTTCAAGGTGAAACTTGATACGTTCGATGACGAACGTTTGTTTAAGAGGGGGAGAATGTAACGACCTGACCCGTCATTTAGGGAATTTAAGCTCTGTTAGGTGGCGTAAGGTCTTGGACAGCTTCACATTGTGTATATCGACCTGTGTGCGTGGTTAGATTCAGTTACCGGATAATCCGGAGTTGAATTGGGAGAAAAATTTCAGTTTTGGAAGTTTAAGTGATGAAAGTTGACCGGAGGTTTGACTTTCGTGTAAACGATCTCAGAATGAGTTTTGGTCAATGTCAACAGCTCCGCATGATGATTTTGGACTTAGGCGCGTGTCCAGAATTGAATTTGGAGGTCCGTAGAGTGATTTGGGGTAATTTGGCGAAAGTTAGAATTTCGGCGATTTCGGCTGATAGGTGAAATTTTGATATCGGGCTCGGAATTGAATTCCAAGAGTGGATGTAGGTCCGTTGTGTCATTTGGGACTTGTCTGCAAAATTTCACGTTAATCCGGGTTGAATTGATAGGTTTCGACGCGAGTCTTGATATTTGAAGTTTTGAAAATTCCTAAGTTTGATTTTTGGTTTGATTCGTTGTATTAGTGTTGTTTTATGTGTTTTGAAACCTCGAGCGAGTCCGTGTTAGGTTATATGACTTTTTGGTGTGATTAGACGGGGTCCCACGGGCCTCGGGTGTGTTTCGGATGGGCTACGTGCCATTTTCTTCCAACTTTGAACTGTTGTCTTTTGGTGTCTGAAGTCCTTCATCGCGATCGCAGTGCTTCCTTCGCAATCGCGATGTGTCTCTGTTGGTCGCCCAAAATTTTCTCTTCAGGATCGCGTATAGGCCTTCACGATCGCGTAGCTCCACCTTTTTCCCTTCCGCGTTTGCGTGAGCATCTTCGCGATCGCGCAGTACAATCCAGGCAGCCTTCCTTTTTCCTCTCCGCGGTCGCATAACTTCATTCGCGATCGCAGAGGATAACATACTCCTTATACGCGATCACATAAGTTATTCTGCGATCGCGTAGAGCATTTTTGGCCAGCAACCATTTCCTTCTACGCGATCGCGTTTCGTTTTCTGCGATCGCGATGAACCAAAACACCTGGGCAGATTATAAGTTTCCAAAACCGAGGGTTTCACCATTTTTAACATATTTTGACTTCTAGAACTCGGTTTTGGGTGATTCTTTGAGGGTTTTTCACACAAATCGAATGGGTAAGTGTTCTTCCACTATAATTCATTATATTTCATGAATTAGTTCTTATTTTTATCATTTAATTTGTGTTTTGGGTTGAGGGAATTGTGGGTTTTGAAAGAAAACTTCTAAGAGAAAATTTCATGATTTGAAAGATCAAATGACATCGGAATTTGAGAAATTCAGTATGGGTGAACTCGTATCGGAATGGGTAATCGGAATTTTTAAAATTTGTCAGGTTTAGAGGTGCGGTCCTGGGGGTCGACTTTTGGGTCGATTTTTATAATTAGTAAAGATTGAAACTTTATTATTCGGAATCATTCCTTATACGCTTTACATGTATTTTTAAGATGTTGTAGTTGATTTTGAGCCGTCCGGAGGCCTTTCTACCCGAGAAGTCTATTTTTGAGTACCGGGTTGTCGTCTTTGAGGTAAGTATCTTGCCTAACCTTGTGTGGGGGGGAACTACCCCTTAGGATTGAGTCTTCTATGTTGATTGCAGCCTGCGTACGCAAGGTGACGAGTGCGTACTCAGAATTATTTGCAAATAGATTGCCCTTCTAGGATTTTAGGTCCTTATGTTCCCCGCATATGAATTGAGAATTGTTATATCTGAATCCTTGAATTCTAGCTTCATCTCTTCCTGCTCAAATTAGAAGTAAATTGTTTATCATTTCCTTTGCTTCTTATTTGCCTTAATGGACTTAAATGCAGACCTTGCCTTTCCTACCGTTATGCTATATCTTCCTTCATACACTGCTTATTTGACTAAAACTAGTATGATCTCGCCCTATAATTGTTTAACAGAAATTGTAATATCTATACGTTGGTGTCAAGCATGCCCTTGAGTCGTACATGGTGATTTAAATGATTCTCCCTTAAGTGCCACTTGGGTTTAGTTGATGACTGTCCATGTTGATGATATTTCTTTGGTGATTTCCTATCTATTGAGCATTCGTTCAAGCTGAGTTTATTTGGTGGAGCTAATTGTCTAAGTGAGATTGGTTATAGCTGATTACCTTGCCGGGATGATTTGGTTTCTTTGGTTGTGAACTTGAATATAGAATTGTTGCTATGTTTGCCTTGTTTCCCCTCGTTATGTTGTTCTCTTTGTTCTTGGCATTCCTTTCCGTGGATACATCTTATGAGTGAGTTTTTGTTATTCTTGTGATTCAAGTCTTTGTATTGATTTGCTCATCGCACCTTGCATTCTGTCTTTGTTGCTTTTGCGCCGGTTGTGGCAATGTATGTTGTTTTTGTCGCATTCTGGTTGTTCTCTTCAGCGGCTGCATTGCATATTTAAATTGGGACTACATACGAGATTCCGGGTGCTTTCCCCTTGTACTGCATTGCATATTTAAATTGGGACTACGGACGAGATTCCGGGAGCTTTCCCCCTGTACTGCATTGCATATTTAAATTGGGACTACAGACGAGATTCCGGGAGCTTTCCCCTGTACTGCATTGCATGAGAAATTCTGAGTTGCAGACTGAGTTTCGGTGGTTTTATCATTGAGGAGATTTGGATCGAAAGATATATATATATATATATATATATATATATATTGAAATGTATAGCTGAAAAGCAATTATCTCTGGGAAAAGTTATATATGAAGGACTTCTGTTTCGAAAGTATATTTGAAAAGTATTTGTCTTGCAAAAAAATGATATTTGAAAGAGCAGTATTTGAGAAAGTATATTTGAAAAGTATTTGTCTTGCAAAAAAATGATATTTGAAAGAGCAGTATTTGAGAAAGTATATTTGAACACCACGTATTTTGAAGGGACTATGCTTTAAAGATTGCTCTTTATAAAAGTATAAATATACATTCAGAGAAAGTATGTTTCAAAGAAGAAATTTCTCTATTCCGAAATAATTATATCTTTAAAGCTTTCGAAATAAACTCACGGTTTTAAGGTTTTCACTCGAAGGTTTGACCAGCTTTATTGAGTTTATGGGCTAAGGCCTGATGTGAATAAAATTGATGCAGTGCTGAGTTTCTAGTGCTTTTATTGGGTTTTGATTCCCGACATTTGGCTTGCATTCTTCCATTCTCTTTGCGTATTTCTATTATGTTGTCCGTTGATCGAAATTGCTGAATTTTCTTCCGTATTATTCTATCGTATCGTTAATTATATCAAAAAATCTTTAGATTGATATTATGTATCATTCATTCTTATATTTATTCCTTTTTACTTGATAGACCAGTGGTGTCTTGGCTAGTCCTCGTCACTACTCCACCGAGGTTAGTCTTGATACTTACTGGGCACCACTGTGGTGTGCTCATACCACACTTCTGCGCATTTTTGTGTGCAGGTCCAGGTATCTATTATTAGTAGTTGTTTGGGTTCATTGACGAGGAGACTCAAGGTAAACCTGTTGCTGCGTTTGCAGGCTTCGGAGTCACCTTCCTATTTATTTCAACTGTACTTACTTATTTCTGGACAGTTGTATTTAGATTCGGTAGAAAGATTTCGTAGAGCTTATGACTTGTATTTACCGGGTTTTGGGGAAAATGTAAACTCAGTCAAGATTTCTATTATCCAGATTGTTAAAGTTCTTTTATTATTGTAATTGGGCTTAAATGTTAGGCTTACCTAGTCCCTAAGACTAGGTGCCATCACGGTACCCAACGGAGGGAAATTTGGGTTGTGACAATAAATGTCAACTTTCAAGTATTAGGAGAATATACGACAATTATAATTTTTTTGTAATTTAATTTTAGTTTGAAGAAATCTGAGTAACATCTGTATAGAACTTCCATTACCCCTCCCCCTTTTTGTGGGAAGTAACATCCATATGGTTACCTGCACTCTTGTATTTAGGAGGTTTGGTTTACGCCCCCTCCTAACTCTGTAATTTGTTGTTTTTTTGCTGGAATGGAAAGGGTTTAGCCTGACCCAACACTGTAGGCACTATGCCTGAAGTGAAGGTAAGTTTATAAAAAAATAAATTAAGGTAGAAAGTTAAGAATCAAAATCAAGGATACAAATGTTTTGGAATACTCGTATAACATTTTACTATTCTTTGGTTTACGGGGGAGATAGGGCACACATGCTTGTGACAAACCTAAGATGAAATTGTACTGGTGGAAAAACGATGTCAAACGTGGAATCTTACTGAGCTGAGAAAGCATGACACATGAAACAATGGTGAAGTGACAACTAGCATATTCAATTAGTGAAATTAAGAATGCAAGGAAGATACGGATCAAAAACCCGCTAGACAGTAAAGAACAGATGACCGAGCCTAAACAATTGTCAAAAAAGAGACGCAAGTGGAATGAATCAAGGCAAAAAAGGAGGGAAGATTCATCATCCAGCAATAAATAAGGAAAGGGAATCGGAATCGTTATAAGGCATTTATAGCTACGAATGCGTCAATTGTGGTTATCAACAATAACGAGCAATCAATACCATTCATGCTCATAATGAATTTGTCATAAATAGGAAAAAATATTATGATTAGATACTCCTATATAAGGATGGAGAATCTCGCTTTTAAGGACAAGTTCCATGCATTACTGAAATATACTTATAATTTCTTGATTTACCAAAGCCTTCTACTTAATTTGAGGAATTGATTGTCATTTTATTCCTTATCGTTTTTTGCCAATTCATATGGTTATTTTTATTTCTGTCTTTTCAAATGTATTGTTGAGGAAGTAAAATATTATTTGGTTATCAGTAACCCGATTTCTTCTAAATATAAACTGTGACTGAAAACCTATTTTTTGGTTAAACAAATTTGTTACGTTACCGAGAATCTGATAATCTTTTTATTTGCCAAATTCTCCTTTTTGACACCAAATCATGTCAACTGGTAACGACAATAACCAACTGAACCCGCAAGAGGGAACATCACCACATCACTGTCCAAAAATTTCCCCTCGTCAGTCCCGTGTAGGATCACCTGAGAGATCCACATCACATGCTAATGATCAACAAGGGGATGAACAAACCGTAGAACAAGACATTTTAAGGCAATTGATTGCAGAGCACGTGAATAATACTCTTCAATCCTTTGTTAGGGGGTTGTTGAACGCGCCACAAACTCCTCCACCAGCAGATACGGCGAGTTTAGATAACCCACACACGAGGCTCGATAACTCTGATAGTGGAGGAGTTCCCAATGAATCTCAGGATGGAAGGTCATGTACGCCTAATAGCTCTGATTTACAAAGTTTAGTACTAACTTTGCAGAAACAGTTGAAAGAGCAGAACGATTTCATAGAGCAAATACCTGGCGTACCTCCCGTAATAAAAGGTATGGATATTGGTAAGTATTTGAAGCAACCTTGGAAGCCAAATGCAACTCCTCTGCCGATTCCTAAAAGTTTCAAAATGCCTGATTTTCCAAAATATGATGGAACAACCGACCCTCGAGATCACGTAAATGCTTTTACAACTTGCGTGAAGGTCACTGATTTAACCAAGTAGGAAATCAAACCAGTTTTGGTTAAAAAATTAGGAGGAACACTCACGTAGGGGCAATAACATGATATTCTCTTTTACTTGAAAACTCTATTGATTCTTTTGTTTAGCTTACAAATTTATTCATAAAAGCACATTCGGGAGCTTAGAAGGTTGAAAAAAAAGGATGAAAGGCATCTCTAATGTAAAACAAGGAAATACAGAATTACTCAGGGAATATGTCGATAGATTCCAACGAGAGAGGATGATGCTACCAGGATTACCTGATAATTGGGTAGTTATGGCGTTCGTGAGCAATTTAAACGATAAAGGTTCAGAAGCTACGAGGAGAATGAAGGAAAGTTTGTGAGATTTTCCTGCTACAACATGGAATAATGTGTACAACATGTAAAGCACGAAGTTGTGGATAGAAGAAGATACGATTACACAATCAAGGTTGATGAAAAAGCAAGTTCGAGACGTTAAGAATCTGAAAAAAGGTCCGGGAAAAACAGGTACGAACCTTAGATAGGATCTGCAGGACGGGATTCATGGTCTATACACGAAAACATACGATTTGATTCCAGATCAAGGCACAAAGATGCGGGTTCATTATCCAGGTTCAAAAATGAAGAGATGCATGAGGCAATCATTCCAATACATATGCGAGGATTGGAGATTATAGTTTTAATGTTAATACTTCCGACTTGGTATCTATTTTAAGAAGTATGGGAGATAAGGTGTTGTGGCCTAAAGAAATGAGATCAAACCCTAGTAAAAGAAATCCAGATTTCTGGTGTGAATTTCACAACGATCATGGCCATAAAACAGCAGATTGTAAGTTATTACAATGAGAAGTTGAGCATTTGTTGAAGTAGGGTTATTTAACTGACTTGTTCAGTGATAAAGGTAGGCAATCATATATGACGAATAGACAAGAGCCTCTGAAACCTCCGTCTCCAAAGAGAACAGTCAATGTGATAAGTGGGGGAGATCTGGTTAATGGTGTGACATATGAAGCTGCAAAATATGTCAAAAGTAACGGTCACTCATGGAAAGAGAGTACGCCATGTTTTGGATGAAGATAGTATAACATTTTATGATGCAGATGGAGATGTCTTGTTAATTCCTCACAATGATGGGCTTGTAATATCTTTACTTGTACACGATACTAACGTAAAACGAGTTTTGATTGATCTATATAGCTTTGTAAATATCATTCTACTAAGGGCGGTGAATGAAATACAACCTAGTGACAAAGTTGTACCAAAAGCACAATCTCTGTCTGGATTTGATAATTCAAGTGTTATCACAAAGGGAAATAGTGCTTATTTTCAGAGGGAGTTATCAAGGATATAATATTCCAGGTCAGAGATGCTGACATGGCTTATAATATGATTCTTGGAAGGCCATGGATTCATCATATGGACGATATACCGTCTACATTGCATCAAGTTTTTAAATTTCCATCACACTGGGGGATTCGACAAATCCGCGGAGATCAGGAGTCCTCTAAAAGTATCAATAGTGGCAGATTGAAGCGCATCGAATGATGTTGTAGATGAGAAATAGCAACTATAGAATTCAGTTGAGGATATAATATTACAAACCTCAGCCGAAAGCATTTCAAAATAGACGGACGTAGATTCAAGACCCGTTGTTATTCAAGAACCAAAAGAGAATGCAAAAACATCAAAAAAATGACTGAAGAACTCGAAGCTATCATGCTATTCAAGCACTGGCTAGACAGAAAAGTTTACATCGCAGCAAAACTGAGCCCATGAATGAAAGGTAAATTAGTTAAATTTGTAGAAGCTAACACACGCTTTGCTTAGTCGCATTTAGATATGAAAGGTATACCACCGGAGGTAATGACCCACAAACTGAATGAGGATCCATCGTACCCACCAATCAAGAAAAAGAAAAGGAAGCAAGGGTCCTTCAAAAATCAAGTGATTGAGGATGAGGTACAAAAGCTTATAAAAATTGGATCTATACAAGAGGTAAAGCACCCAAACTGGCTAGCTAATATTGTGGTAGCTCCAAAAAAGAATGGGAAATGGCGGGTTTGCGTAGATTATACCGATATAAATAAAGCTTTCCCTAAAGATTCGTTTCTTTTATCGCATATAGATCAATTGATTGATTCTACCGCAGGTCATGAGCTGTTAAGTTTTTTAGATGCATATTGAGGTTATAATCAAACAAATATGGATCCTCTAGATGAAGAAAAAACTCCTCTTATTACAGACATGGGGAATTATTGTTACAAAGTCATGACCTTTGATCTAAAAAACGCTGGAGCCACGTATCAAAGATTAGTGACTAAAATGTTCCAAGAACACATGGGAAAGACTATGGAAGTCTATATTGATGATATGGTAGTCAAGCCAACACAAGCAGGGGATCATTTTCAAAACATACCAAGCACTTTCGAAATTCGCCGTGAATACAATATGAAGCTAAATCCAAAAAAATGTTCTTTTAGCGTGGCTTTGGGTAAGTTTTTAGGTTTTATTGTTTCTAGAAGGGGAATTGAACAGATCAAAGCCATTGGGGAGATACCAAATATACTTAGAAGAAAAAAAGAAGTGCAGAGGTTAACAAGGAGGATAGCAGCCTTCCGAAGATTTATTTCAAAGTCTTCAAAAAAAAAGCTTTAAATTCTTTTCAGTATTGAAAAAGCAAAACCAATTTGAGTGGACTAACGAATGCCAACAAGACCTCAAAGATCTAAAATGGTATTTGTCAAATCCACCCTTAGTGGCCAAACCAAAAGATGGAGAAAGGCTACTCATTTATCTCGTCGTATTAGAAATGGCGGTAAACATAGTATTGGTGCGAGAAGGTAGAGGTAAAAAATCTCCAATTTATTATGTTAGCAAATCTTTCCTGGATGCTAAAACACGATACCCTCACTTAGAAAAACTTGCTTAAGAATTAATTATGACATCTAGAAAGTTGAGACCTTATTTTGAATGTCATCCTATCTCTGTAGTAACTGCTTTTCCTCTACGAAATATATTGCATAAACAAGAACTATCTGGTAGGTTAGCTAAATTGGCAATAGAACTTTGTGAATTTGATATCATATATCAGCCTAGAACTGCAATACAATCGCAGGTTTTACCAGATTTTATGGTGCATTTCAGCATAAATATAGTGCTTGAAGCAGAAACGAAACTACATGTATTTACCGAATGTAATATGGGGACTTGAATTTTATTTACCGATGGCTCCTCGAATGTTAAAGGAGAAGGTTTAGGTATTGTACTAATCCTTCGTTCAGGTGAAATCATAAGGCAAGCAATAAAATGATACCCCGTCACTAACAATGATGCAGAGTACGAAGCTGTGATTGCAGGTTTGGAACTAGCACGAGAACTTGGTATAGAACATATTATAATCAGAAGTGATTCGCAACTAGTGGTTAACCAGATGAAGGGGACTTACATAGCAAGAGAGGAACTAATGCAACAATATTTGGAAAAGACACGGGAATAGATCACACAATTTCAGTCATGGAAGATGTGCTAATGCCCAGGGAGGATGCAGTAACAGATACGTTGTCTAATCTCGTGTCCGTTGTGGAAATAACAAATGTAGAAAATGATATAGTAATACATTTGTTTCATTCAGCCCTCGACCAAGATACAAAATGAGGTAAAAGTTTAACAATTTGACTTTGGATTGGAGAAACAAATTTGTTAACTTTTTGCAGTACGAAAGTTTACCTGAAGACAAGAAAAAGTCTCGGCTACTTCATTGAAAAGTTGCCCGGTATTGTTTGAGTCATGGAAATCTGTACTGAAAGATGTTCGGAGGACATTTAGCGCGATGTCTCAAACCTTCGCAAATGGAATATGTGATGAGATAAGTACATAAGGGGAATTGTGGCAAACACGCTGGAGGAAGATCGCTGGTGAGAACTCTAATAAGAGATGGGTATTATTGGCCAAAAATGGAAGAAGATGCGAAATATTTTGTAGCCAAATGTGATAAGTTTCAACGATATGGAAACAATATGCATAGCCCAGCGAAGCTGTTACATTTAGTTATTTCGCCATGGTCTTTCATGAAGTGGGGGATGGATATCATGGGTCCCTTACCTCAAACTAAAGGAAAGGTACAATTTCTATTAGTCTTGACAAATTATTTTTCAAAATGGGTAGAAGCAAGAGCTTTTAAATAGGTGCGAGAAAACGAAGTCACGAACCTTATTTGGCGAAACATTATCTGCATGTTCGGAGTTCCAAAAGAAATCGTGTGTGATAATGGCCCATAGTTCAAAGGCACGAAAATCAACAATTCTTTTTTAAAGTTGGCAGATTAAACAGATAACGTCCACACCTTACCATCATGTATCCAATAGGCAAACTGAGTCAACAAACAAATTTATTATTAATAACTTAAAGAAGATATTAAAAGAGTCAAAAGGAAAATGGCCTGAAGTGTTACCAGGCATTTTATAGGCTTATCGAATGACAACAAAAACAAGTACATGAGAGACTCCATTTTCACTTGTCTATGGTGCTGAAACCTTAATCCCAGTTGAGATAGGTGAACAAAGTACAAGGTATACACAAGAAACAAAGGAGTCAAATGAGGAAGAGATGCGAATGCATTTCGATTTTGCTGGAGGAAATGAGCGAAGGGGCGCTAATAAGGATAGCAGCTCAAAAACAAATGATTGAGCGATATATAATAGGAAAGCTAATCTGAGATACTTCAAGATTGGGGACTTCTTCCTCAAAAAGGTATTTCAATCAACAAAAGCAACTAATGCAGGAAAATTGAGTCCAAATTGGGAAGGCCCCCCAGAAGGTTCGAGGCATAGCTGGAATGGGAGCATATGAGTTGGAAATCATGAATGGAAAGATACTACCATCAAATTAGAATGTTGTTCATCTAAAGAAGTATTACTTTTAGATGAAGAAAGTACCCATGGGCAGATATCACTCTGTTATGAATTTATTTTGTTCTTTTGTATTATACCAATGTTTACCTTGAAAATGGTATTTATAATCAAATTTGATTATATGGTTCTAAAAATACGTGATTTATTTTAATTCTAGTTGTTAAGCAGTAGATGCTAAGCGTGAGTGAAACGAATGAGGTAAAAATTATGTGAAATCGAAAGATAGGCAAACTAGACTGCCTCAAGTCGGGGTTCCGAGCTGGCCGAGATAGGTCCTCGAGGTCGAGGATCGGGGTCGGTGATGGGCGATCGATGAAGCTATAACACTTTTATGGGCCTTAAAGGTGGCTATTTATGATAAATGATGAATAATAATTAAAGAGAAATCAACGGAATACAAAAAATGTAAGTAATAAACCAATAAAGAGACAATAGAGGATGTGTGATTTAGAGAGCAGAGAATGTTCTTGTTCCTTGTATTGAATATCATGTGTGCAAAAAATGATAAGGTTCCCTTTATATATGAGGGGAAGTCCCAACATAGTACATAAACATTTATTACAAATATGTGTAGCTGGTACAACTATTTATTGTCATAGTACGGACTTGTACTTTGTTGCAGGCTTGGTCGCCTTAGCCCTCGTGCCGCTTGTTCATGACAGTCACAGACCTACATTTCCTTGAAGTCGAACATAGGGATCACCCGGGGTCGGGCCTCGAGTTGTACCTCGAACCTTATGCGGATAAGCTACTAAATGCCATAATAAACGTAAAATTGTTCTCTCCGATTTTATCCGTATACAAATAGTCCCCGCTTTTCTTGGAGTGGAATGATAAGAAACGATCTCGAATGCTTGCCTCCTCGGTATCTCCGCCATGACATCAGCTCGTCAGAGCATTAAATGACCTTCTTTAAAAGCTATGCAAGGGTCGATGTCAGCACAATCACCGAGAAACCCACGACCCGCCAATGGTTCTACTTTTCCACTCCTCATGATCTCTATAAATACCACACTTGCACGCTATCCATACGTTTACAACCATTTTCAAATTTGTAGAGCTATCTTCTAACTTCTTCTGCATTCACCTTCCTTATGTGCTTACTTCTTCATCTTTTTTCTCAGAAGCTTCGATACATCTATGGCCAAAACCTCTAAGACGGTGCCTCAAAAAGAGGGCACTTCTCCTCTCGCACGCCCGTCCAAGGGAAAAGAAAAAAAGCTATCAAGCATCAAACAATGCATCCCTGGTGATTTCGAAACAATTTCTGAGCTTACCATCGATAGACCTCCCAACACATTGGGCCGATGCGAGCCCATGTCTAGATATATCAGTATAATACCTAAATTGGAGAGAGTGAAAACAGATTGTCATTGGGAGGAGACAATGCAAGTTGAGATCCCCAAACCTGAGGAAAGCATAACCACATATAAAACCGGCTTCCTCAGCGTCTACACATACCCTTTTACCCTCGGGCCCGTAGACTCTTCTTCCTTTTCACTGATAGATTCGATAATACTCGATTTTTGCCGTCAATACCGTATGACACTCGATAAAATATACCCTTCCTTCTGGAGGATCATATATATGCTCCGATACTTTTCCAACCAGGTCGAGGGAATGACCTTCACCCTTGACCATTTGATACGGTTGTATAGCCCCCGTCTCTTCCAAGGGGGCTTGATTAAGCTACAACATCGGTCTGCGAAGCCATTCTTTGCGAGCATCGATGAAGACAAAGACCGGGGGTGGATGAGTCTGTTTGTCAGAGTGAGGACCTCAGACGTCATTCCGGCCGATTGGATTCCATTCCAAGAGGAATGGAACATGAGTCGTAAGTATTACTACCTCAAACACATCTTATTCTCCCTTTTCCTTTGTTTGAATCGACCATCTTTCGATGATGCAGCCACCATTTGGTTCCCTGACGCGGTCCCGGATCTCTCGGGATGGATCAGGTGTTTGGACTCCGTCTTTCCGTACGACAAGCGTTCTTGGCGTGATTTGTCCAAGACGCGGTGGCAGGCCAAATATCATGGTAATCCTTTCATGCGATCATTGTTGGTTTCCATGTAAGTGTTTTTTGTGATAGTAAGCCTAATACGTCTTGTTTCTGCGGGCCTTGAGGACAATGTGTTAATGAGGCTGCCCTCGCCTGGCGAAGCAGAAACCTTAAAACCCGAAAAGGGTAAGAAGATGAAGAAGGAGACTTCAGATGAGTCTCCTAAACAAAAGAAAACCAAATTCCGCAAGCCTAGGACCGATTCCACGGTCTGCTGTGGCGAGTCTGCGTGCTGCAGACGAAGATGATAATGATGAACGCCTTTTGGCGCAAAGGGTAAGGAGGAGTGATGGAATTCCAAAAGCTATCGGGCAGGGGGCCTCCGAGTCGGAGGTGGCCGAGTTGCACCAAACTCGAACAGAGTAAATCACTGGGGAAGGTGTAGTCCCCGAGCCTCAGGTCGGACGTTGTACAGTCCATTCCGGTGAGTCCTTAGCTGGAGAGTTCTGAGATCTTGAATCCAAGGTATTTTGGGGCCAAGTAGAAACTTCGGCAGAGATCAACGTTGTCGGTGACCTCGATATGGGCCCCTCATTTTCCCCAGGAGAGATAGGGTATGCGCAGAACAGAGGCGCCGCAGACGTGGGGGTCTACCAGGGAGAGGTCGACACATTCAAAGACTTCTTCTCCGGCCTTGAGGAAGACACCGTTCTTGATGCCCCGACGCCCTTGAGGAACCAGGAAAACTTCAAAAGCAGGTAATCCCCTTCGACACATCATTCTCTTCAATTTTCTATCTTTGTTTTCTGCCTCCTCTCCTCCATATTACAGGTCAAGAAGCTGTACGACCATGACTTTTCTAAGCTTCACAACGAGCTCACTAGGCATGAGGGGAAGCTCGAGAAGATCAAATAGGAGTTGAATGCGTCAAAAACTTCCTCCTCCCGAAAGGATGAGGAGCATAATGAGCTCAGGACCAGTTTGGAGGGAGTGCATTAGGAGCAGACTAGCTTTACTGAGCAGGTAGCATGACACATGAGTTCATTTCCTTATTCTCACATGTCGATGCGTTACTAACTTAATTGTTTGCAGATCGAACAAAAGAATGCCCTGGTGGGTCAACTTCAAGAAGAGGTCATGGCCAAAGATGCGGAGATCCTCGAGATCAACAAGCAAAAACGAAAGTGTGGCCTCGGAGAGGGACCTTTTGCAGGGAGAGTTGACCTCGACCCAAAACCTTCTTCAGAGCGCCCAGGAGGAGGTTGTTTTGCTATCTACGGCCAAAGCTGAGGCTGATGATCACGTTGCCTCATACAAAAGAGATGCAGTTGCTGCCAACAATCGGGCTAGGCAAATATCTGAAGCGGTCGGGCTCAAACGGACTTGGGCCATTGCTTATGCCCATTCATAAGCTAGGAGGCAGGCCGTCGAGGAAGCAAGTGCCAAGAGCGCCTATCTCTCTAACGAGATTGAGAAGGCCAGGATTGATGAAGAAGAATCGGCATTCTCAACTTCCTCGAGCAAAGGCTCTGATAGCGACTCTGGCAGCAGCTCAGCAAATGGTGGCGGTGAAGGCGAGTTGTAGATTTGCTTTACTATTTTCTGCCTTCTTTTTTTGCCTTGGAGGAGATTTGTAAAGATACATCTTTTGCAAATATATTTTTGTGAATACAAAAGGGTTTTTCGCTTTGTCTTTTAATTTCTTTCATGTAAAGGCATTCCCTCGGACTTTGAGGTCAGCTTCTCCAGAGACTATTCTTAGAATAATAAATCCCCCGAGATCGGGAACCATCTCGGGCTAGATAGATATGTGGATCTTCGACAGCTCTCTTTAGAGTTTATATCCATAGTGGCAGGGATCCTCGAGATCGGGTACCATCTCGAGGTTGGAATATTAGTTCCTTTAGAAAGCCGTATAAATAGTGGTGAAGATTCTCGAGATCGGGAACCGTCTCGAGGCTAGATTGATATCGATGGCTCCCAAGAGCCCATTGTCAATCAATAGAGATGTTTGAGATCGGGCACCATCTCATGGCTGGATTGGCACGGGCATCCCCTTAGAGCTCGGTAAGATAACGTGAATCCTCAAGATAGGGTACCATCCCGAGGTTAAATTGTTATTGATGGCTCCTTAGAGCTCGTAAATGTAATAGCAGAGATCCTAGAGATAGGGTACCATCTCGAGGTCAGATTGATATGGGGGTATCGGGCCATTCGGGAAATATCGTTCACATGACATGACTTGTGGAGTGACCCGTGGTGGTCCCACCGGTTCACTTCCCAAAAAGTGGTAATGACATGATCAGAATTAATTGCCCTTCAAAGTAGGAGAACAGTCGTCGCTTGCCCTATAAATACATTTTCTTCGTTCGTTTGAAGACTCTGCTTGGGCGGTTATCTCCTTTATAGAGTCCTTCATTCTTTCACCAGTTCTTTCTTCATTTTAATTCCAAGATTTCGCCTTGTTTCCCCCTCCTTGTGCCAGAGTATTTATGGCCACTATGTCAAAATCCGCTCTCTAGGAGGAGGAGAGTTCTGCCTCTACTTCTTCTCTTGTTGATGGTACATTGCCGGTGTCAAACGAGCAAACCTCGGAGCTCGAGGCTGTGAGGAGAGACTGCGGGTGGGGAGAAAAGGTGGTACTACAGGTACCTTTCCCGGAAGAGGGTATCACGACCCATGTAGGGATTTTTGAACGTATGCACGTATCCTTTTATGTTAGGCCCCCTCGACAGAGTTTTGCTCTAACTCTGTACCTTCAAATTGTCCTTTCCAATTATCAGCCTCTATAACTTGTTGTTCCGCATGAAACAAATCTTTTCATAAGCTCTGTACCAATAAAGTTGACCAGCAAAAAAAGGGAAAGAGTTACGAGTAAATAAAAGAAGATAAAGGAAATATAGTTGAACTCGTACCTTCAAGGAAGACTGAACAATATCATTCATCAAGGTCAACGAGCTATGACTTACCAACTTCAATTTCTCCGCAGGACCTAGCAAAGGTTTCAACCACACATCGGCTTGACCAGATTTTCTCAACAACTTCTCACCTTCAGGAACCTCAACAATAACTCTTTTCATTTCCCTCTTGCTACTGGAAGGTTCAACTTCTACATGAGAAGTAGTCACAGGTATGGCAGACGAAGTTGAAGAAGCCACGGGGGTAGCATTAGAAGTAGCATCAAGTAAGGACACGCGGGGGTTAATGGGGACTAAGATTGGAAGGGAGGCAAGCGGCAATTCTTCAGAAATAGGTCAAAATGCTTGATCACCTTCGAAGCCACGAGCAAAAAACATTTCAACAGAATCTTGGGGAGGATCATTAGCTTCTTCATTATAAATCACCAAAGGAGCGCTCACTGGCTCATCCGTGAGACTGAAAGGAATTGAAGTTGGTAAAGGGTCATGAGAAGGAGTATTTTCATCATCAGAAACCACGTGTCTCCTGACACATGGACTTCGCAGCACAGATCCTTCTTCAGTATCTTCTTCGCCATCAAATCCACGAGCTCCATAAATCTTCCCTTTTGAAGAAGAAGAACTTAAAATTCTTTCTAGAGCAAGAGTCACGGAAAGCGTTGTGGATGGAACATATGCGAGACTAATACCACGAATGGGAAATCCTAGCAGAGAAAAAGGGAAAAATAAGAAACTCTTGAACCAAAAAGGAAGAGAAGAGGAAAGATAGTAAGCAGGAAAAATACCGTGTGTCTTCACTTTCCAGCAAAATCTCTGTGAAAGGTATTTCTAAGATCTTTTCTCCATAGGGGCAACAGTTCGCAGTTTATCTACCCAAGAACAGAAGTTGGGAATTTCCTCAAAAATTTCCATGGTTGCTGAAAAACTAGGCACGTGATCACATGAGGTTACAACAACAACAACAACAAACCCAGTATGTTCCCACCAGGTGCGGTCTAGGGAGGATAGTCTGTACGCAGACCTTACCCCTACCTAACAGGTAAAGAGGCTATTTCCAATAGACCATCGGCTCAAGAAGGGTAATAAGAAGAAGAGGAAAGCAAGAAAGGAAGAAAGAGGCAACAGAAAATATAAAGGGCGAGATAAAGGATAAGTACTACCAAATAATAGCAACAGGGAATACAATACTTGAGGCGAACAAAACCACATAACATAACAAAAATCTAAGAATATGAAGGGACATGCGTGCTACTAAGACTATCGGTGAGAAACTAAAAACTACCCACTAACCTTCTACCTTAATCCTCGACCTCCACAACCTCCTATCAAGGGTCATGTCCTTAGTAAGCTGAAGCATCGCCATGTCCTGTCTAATAACCTCTCCCAGTACTTCTTAGGCCTACCTCGACCTCTTCTCAAACTCGCCATGTCCAATCTCTCACACCTCCTAACAGGAGCATCAGTGCTTCTTCTCTTAAAATGTCTGAACAATCTCAGCCTCGACTCCCGCATCTTGTCCTCTATGGGGGCTACTCCCACTCTGTTTCGGATAACTTCATTCATAATCTTATCTCTCTTGGTACACCCACACATCCATCTCAACATCCTCACGTGGTCACATGAGGTTCTTTTTAAAAGAAAAAAGAAAAAGAAAAGAAATGGGGAAAAACTTACATGCAAAATTCCATTTTTCTAGAAAAGGCATGTTTTCTTCACATACTAGACCACTAGTGGGAACAACAACAAAACGAGCATACCAGCCGCTATCATTGTCATCTTCAAGGCTAACCAGTACTCTCTTACTTCAAGAAACATGGGAAAAAACTCTCTTACTCCTTCACGTCGGAAAGTGGAAGGCATAGAAGCTAGATCTGATAAATAACAAAGTCATGCAACATCCTTCCAAACAATGGGGCCAATTTGTCCAAGGCACATATTGAAATAACAACAGAATTCAATGATTACTGGGTCGATAAGTTGTTTGAACCCTAAAGTAAAGGGGTAAGTGTAAACAAAGGAATAAACAACTTGGTATGAATTAATTCTCTATTTGGAGTTGGGAACTAAGACTGGGAAATATGGTTTCCAATTACATTATCTTCAAACCAGGGAAATAAGACCAGTAGTAATTAAGGTTGGATAAAGGTCGACAGGATTAAGGGAAGCTATAGATGAAACTTGATTTCTTATGGATTCGCGATCAGTTGAAAAAAAATATTACAGAGGAACAATCTCTGCAACTTTTGGTTCACGCACTTGTTCCCTCAAGTCTTTATTCCTAGAAGAAGATCTAGGGGTTAAAATAGCTCGAGGTTTAGAAGAGGAAGGTTTAGAAACATTTCCATGTGAAGAGGAACCGCGATTAGACAACAAGCCTAAACTATGAAGTCTACCACCTCTTCTACTTCTATTAGGGACAGGAGAAAGAGCGAGTTCATCAACAATCACAACCTTACGAGGGTCTGGTGTAGAAGAAGATATGATTATACGAAGAATTAACAAAGAGTGGATGCGAACATAAGAAGGAAGAGTGATATAGAGAACACTGTAGAAGAAAGACTTCGAGAAATCAGAGAAGAATGAATTATTTATAATAGGACATGATCATCATTAAAAGAAGGTCATTATGAAGCATTATAATGAAACTGTCACTTCGTGACTGACGTAGTCGCAGTAAAACCCTAAAAAGTGCTGAAAATTTACAGAACCAATCGTTAGAAGCCGCGTGGTACATGCATTAAATAGACGTGACATACGTCGCGTTGATTCTAAAGGAAACACAATTATACTCGAAAAGCGGCAGCAAGAAATTCCTGCCATAAATACTTACCACTTCCCGAATATTCAATTGAAGAATATTCAGAAAGTAGGGGGACTATCTGTGCTGGTGGAAAAAAGATGTCACACGTGGAACATTAATGAGCTGACAAAGCATGACACATGGAACAATGATGAAATGACAACTAGCATATTCAATTAGTGAAATTAAGAATGCAAAGAAGATACAGATCAAACACCCATGAGATAGTAAAGAACATATGACCGAGCCTAAATAGCTGTCAAAGAAGAGGCGCGAGTGGAATGAATCAAGGCTAAAAAGGAGGGAAGATTCATGAACCAACAATAAATAAGGAAAGGGAATCAGAATCGTTATAAGACATTTATATCTATGAATGCGTCAGTTATGGTTATCAACAATATGAGCAATCAATACCATTAATTCTCATAATGAATTCGTCATAAATAGGGAAAAGCATTATGATTAGATACCCCTATACAAGGATGGAGAATCTCGCTTGTAAGGACAAGTTCCAATATACTTACAATTTCTTGCTTTACCAAAGCATTCTACTTAATTTGAGGAATTGATTGTCATTTTATTCCTTATTTCTTTTTTGCCAATTCTTATGGTTATTTTTACTTCTTTATTTTCAAACGAATTGTTGAGGAAGTAAAGTTTTATTTTGTTATCAGTATCCTGATTTCTTCTAAATATAGGCTTCGATTGAAAATCCTCTTTCTTGGTTAAACACATTTTTTTACAAAAGGGAGAGAAGTGACCACACACATATACTAGTAAAATTAGGGTACTAGTTTACTAATAATTGCACACATGGGCGAAGCTACATTATCATAAGGGTGGTCAATTGACCACCCTTCGTCGAAAAAATACACTGCCTAGATAGACAAAATATTATATTTTAGAAGTATATGCAATATATTGAATACTCTTTGTCGAAGAATTTTTTTCACTTCTTTTAAGTTTGAACACCCTTGGATAAAATTCTAGTTTCGCCACTGATTGCACGGAGACGAAACTTATATTTTAGTTCCAAAATGTCAGTCCAACCATGCACGTTGTCATGATTTTTTAACTCTATTAAATCGAGTTGCGCCCTCCACTCTTCGGTGTCCAAATTGTATTTAAATGCATAGATGTTTATTGGGAGGGTACAGCAAGCTTACAGAAAATACAAACCATAATACTTTCTCTTCTCCAATTTGTTTAGTTTAATTTTTAAAATGGAAGTCATATCTACCTACACAAATGGCTCTACCATCTTCAAGAATGGCCACCAGAATGGCACTTCCGAACACCTCAATGGCTACCAGAATGGCACTTACAAACACCAAAACGTTTACCAGAATGGCACTTTGTCACGACCCAAATTCCCAACCTTTGGGCCGTGACTGCGCCTAACGTTGAACCCGCTAGGC
>MDKH01071150.1:0-10202 GCA_005239495.1 Nicotiana undulata | reverse complement strand
GGTTATAGCTGAGACCCTTGCCGGGCATTTATTGAGTTATTAATTGATGTTTTCCCCTTGCCGGGTGTTTTGAACTGTCAATTTCCACTATGATGTACTCCTTGCCATTATATCTGTTATTGTTTGGGGAGGAAGAGTGTAAAGCACGAAGGGTGATGTCGTGCCATGATATCTGATTACATTGCATAATGAGGAATAGTGTAAAGCACGAAGGGTGATGTCGTGCCATGATTTATATTGATTATAAGCACGAAGGTTAATGTCGTGCCATGACTTTTATTGATTATAAGCACGAAGGTTAATGTCGTGCCATGATACATTGTACATTGCATTGTGAGGAAGAGAGTAAAAGCACGAAGGTTAATGTCGTGCCATGATACATTGTACATTGCATTGTGAGGAAGAGAGTAAAAGCACGAAGGGTGATGTCATGCCATGATATTTGATTACATTGCATAGTGAGGAAGAGTGAAAAGCACGAAAGGTGATGACGTGCCATGATACTTGATTACATTGCATTGTGAGGAAGAGGGTAAAAGCACGAAGGGTGATGTCGTGCCATTGTTTACATTTCTGGTACTTATACTTGTTTCGTTGGCTATTGTGTTAGATTGCCTCCCTTGTTTACTTCTATCTGTCAATTTGACTGCTTCATTTCACTTATTCCCCCCTTTACTGCTCCCGTATCCCTTACTTGTCTGCTTATCTCTTGCCTTGTATTACCCCTGTTTCCTGCTGTAGAATAGGACAGGTTATCGTTATTGTCAAGTCTAGCCTCGTCACTACTTCGGCCGAGGTTAGGCTCGGCACTTACTCAGTACATGGGGTCGGTTGTACTGATGCTACACTGCACTTCTTAATGTTGTGCAGATCCCGCATCCGGACCTAGTGGACCGCATTGAGGGACTCACCTTCAGTCCACCCAGATCTTCAAGGTATACCCGCTGGCATTCGTGGGCCTTGATGTCTCTCCTGCATTTGGATTCCTTATTGTCTTACTTTTTCTCCTAGTTTCAAGACAATTATATATTTCTTTTCAGACTCTGTATTTAGCACTCAGTTTAGATAGTTCGTGAGGTTGTGACACCCCGGTTTTGGGATCATGCGAGGCTGTTATCTTTACTATGTCATTACGCATTTTCAGAGTATTGTTACATTTCCGCTGTTATAGTTATAAAGTTTGTTGGTTATTTCAGTTAAGATTTGAAGGTTATTAATTTTACTACTGTTGGATTGATTTAAAAATATTAATGTGTAGTTTACGTTGGCTTGTCTAGCGGGTTCAACGTTAGACGCAGTCACGGTCTGAAAGGTGGAATTTTGGGCCGTGACAGTATTCTCTACTAATTGTTAGCACTTTAGGTACCGTAATTCTCTTTCGTGCAACTACAACAATTTACTAGACATATTCTCTCGAACTATGCTAGTTGGCTTTATCTAACCGCTCATTAGGACCACGTCAAGGCTTCGTTATTTCTAAACCTACCTTTAAACCCGCTGTATTGATTTCTCACATACGTTAGGAGTGATGTTGTTCAACAACCACCTAAATATGTATCCTTTCTCAAGCAACACATAATAAATAGGCACAGTCAATCGATGGCCATTCAATCAACAACAATAAACACGTAGTTGAACAAGTAGAGAAATCCAACGGCTCAATTATATAAAAACATAACAAGAATTTATCCTACAAAAGGTTACATCAAAACCCTAGATAAAAAATTAGCTATTCATAGTAGTATGTTAAACTACAATACTAAAATTCATAACCAACAATGAAAAATAGGAAGAGGAAGGAAAAACTCGTAGAAGAATTCCCCGCCTTGCTCCTATTGTGTCTCTGCCTCCTTAGGTCGAATCTGTGTCAAAAGTATGTCCAATCTCTCAAAAATACCATTTTTCCATGTATATATACCAATTAGGGTCGGGCCCAAACAAGTATACCTTCTCCTACGCGAAAAGGGACCTTCTTTTAAGCATGGACGCTCGCGGCCGCGGCCAAACGCGGCACGGGCGCGGTCATTTACCAGTACACTGCTTCAGCCCGCGTCTAGGTCTGTGATCGCGATTTCGACCACGGTTTTCACCCTGTTCCATTTGGAATTTGGAAAAACGTAAAACATGAAAGTTGTATCCCTTTGAGTATATTATATATCCCAAATGGAGTTCAGAGCAAAAAGTTATGTCCATTTTACTAGACAGTGCACAATATGCCTATTCGAGTCTTCGTTTGTTCTTAACCATCATATTTGACCCCCGAACACGATCCCGACTTAATTTCTTGGGCTTTTACTCAGACTTCAAAGCTCCAAATCACTTGAATTCATTCCATAACATCTATATATAGCTCGGAATCACTCCTACAAGGCATAAAACACACAATTAGTGCAAAACACTAGCGATTAAAGCTCAAACTCAATTAAAGTGCAGTAAACTAGAGTGTAATAAGAGACTAAAATATACAATTATAGACTATCATCAACACCTCACACTTAAACCATTGCTCGTCCTCGAGCAATCAAACTATACTTTATATAGACACGGCCTTTTTAAGCAATTCTCCTAACTTATCACACCAAGAATATTTAAAATAGACTAAGCACAAAAGCGTAACATCTTCACCTCAAGATTTGACTCACAAGTACCACGCATTATTCATAACTCACCCACTTACTCTAACATAGAGGTCACTGACATTATCTTTCCTTCATGAATCAAGTGCCCTCACACAACAAAAGAGAGTAGTTCCACACAATAAAATTTAAGAACACTTAGGAACTCAAGATAGAAAGAATTCACTCACTCTAAAAAATAACATTCATATGCCACAAAAGATGCACCATAGGCTTGCCCGTAGTGTACTACTCTACTAATCGTGCTTATTTAGTCTAGGATCAAGTAGGACTTTATTATGTTGTCATGTAGGCTGCGGGACGAGTAGGATACATTTAGATATAAGAGTGACTACACCTCCCTAAGCCTTTTAATACATATACTTTAACATTAAAACTCTATACTTATGTCAAACCAAACTCCACATTCACATCAATGTTATTACCCCATACTTCTTTAAGCACAATTACTTCAAGAGTCACCTTTTATCAAGGAATATTTTTTTTCCACAACAATTGTGATGACCCAAAAGGTCATCCCGTGTAATTTTAACTAAATCTTTGTTCCCAGGCCATGAAAACCTTCATTTATCTCACCTCGATGTGCGTGCGCAGCCCAGGCGCGTAGCTGGGAAGCCCTTATGTGGAAAAATTGAATAAATGTTGAGTCTATGATAATTAATTGAATAAAGTTGACTTTGGTCAATATTTTTGGTAAACAGACCCGGACTTGTGATGTGACAGTCCGGGAGGGTCCGTAGGAAAATATGGGACTTGGGCGTATGCGCGGAATTGAATTCCGAGGTCTCAAGTCCGAGAACTGAAATTTTAAAGAAAATTATTTTCTGAAAAATATAAAGGTTCTTGAAAATGAAATTTGATGTGAAACCGATGTTATCGGGCCCGTATTATGGTTACGGAGCCCGGAATAGGTTCAATATGTTTTATATGAGTTATTTGTGAAACTTGATAAGAAACGGACTTAGGTTGACGTGATTCGGACTAAAATGGAAAATTTGAGGTTTAAGAAGTTTTGAGAATTTTTATAGATTTTGAGGTTTAATTCGTTGTTTTTTATGATAATTTGGTGATTTTATTGCTCGAATAAGTTCGTGGTAAGTTTTTGAGGTTGTGTGTATATTTGGTTTGGAGCCCCGAAGGCTCGGGGGTGTTCCGGGTAGGTGTTTGGACTCAAGAAAACATTGTCGGTGCACCAGTTCTGGTGTGCCCGCACCTGCGACCCTAGGGCCGCAGGTGCGAGACCGCAGGCGCGCTGTTTTGTCCGCAGGTGCGGTCCCTCTCGCAGATGCGGACTATCCTCTGCAGAAGCGGTTCCGCAGAAGAGGGTAGATTCCGCAGGTGCGGCCCCCTGTGGGCCTGGACTTTTCCGCACGTGCGATCCCTTTCCCGCACCTGCGAGATCGCAGGTGCGACCCAAGAACCGCAGGTGCAAGAGTCGAGCAGTGAAGTTTTTGTAAAAACAATTTCAGACGTACTTCTTCAAACTTCTTCTCAAAAATAGAAGACCTAGGGCGATTTTCTCAAGAGATTTTCTTCCCAAATCGCAGGTAAGTGTTCACTAACTGATTTACTTCAACTTTCTAATGTTTTTCATCAATTATCATCAAGAATCCTAGGGTTTTAAAGGGTATAAATTGGGGATTTTGGTAGAGTTAGGGCTTTTCGAATTTTTTGGAATTCAACCTCGTTTTGGGGTCGGATTTCAAAACAAATTGTATATTCGGGCTCTTGGGGGAATGGGTGATCAGGTTTTGGTCCGAACCTCATGTTTGGACCAAGCGAGCCCGGGGTCGAATTCTGGAATTTGTGGAAGAATGTTTGGAATTCTATAATTAGGCATTGGAATTGAATTGTTGAGTAATTATTGATATTATTGAGTCGACTATGTATAGATACGATTGTTTCGGAGTCGGATTCGAGAGGAAAAGCGGTGCTAGAGGCTTGATTTGCATTCTTGGAGCCGAGGTAAGTGTTTGGCCTAACCTTGGCTTGTGGGAATAGGTGTAGAGTCTTATTTTCTATGTGTTAATCCATGTCCAACGTATAGGTGAGGTGACGGGTACCTATATGTTATGGTCAAGCATGCCCGTGAGTCGAACTTGATAATTTTCATTGTGTCCTTTGATATTCTCTGTGTTACGGATTTCTTATCATGCTGGAAGTGATATATTGAGGGTATTTAATGATGTGGAAAGTTATTTGATTATTCGTTCGGTTGAGGATTATATTGTTGAATTATACCTCTTAGTGAGATTGGTTATAGCTTAGTCCCTTGCCGGGACGATAGAATCTTTGTTGAATATTTCTGTGTATTTGAGGTTTCCTATTGTTGTATTTTCATGTCTAATTGTTGCTTCTATTTATTTTATGCACGAGGGGACATTCAGTACCGAGTGATTATCTATTATTGCACGAGGGGACATTCCGTGCCGAGTGATTATTATTTATGCACGAGGGGACATTCCGTGCCGAGTGACTGTGAGGTTATGCACGAGGGGACATTCTGTGCTGAGTGATTATTATTTATGAACGAGGGGACATTCTGTGCCGAGTGTTTGTGAGGTTATGCACGAGGGGACATTCCGTGCCGAGTGATTGTGAGGTTATGCACGAGGGGACATGCTGTGCCTTTTTCTGTTTATTTACTTGTTCCGAGTTGTTAAATTCCTGTTGTTATTTCTACATTTCAATTATTATCTTGTTCTGTTGTTTTTAGCAGTTGTGGCCCTTTATCCCCAGCATGTTCTCCCCCCGTAGTTGTATTACTTGTTCATTTCCTGTCATTATTTCATGTTATGTTATTGAACTGCACAGGTGTTATTTGTTGTCGTGTCCTCGCCTCGTCACTACTTCGCCGAGGTTAGGCTCGGCACTTACTCAGTACATGGGGTCGGTTGTACTGATGATACACCTGCACTACTCTATGATGTGCAGATTACAGCGCCGGACCCAGTGGACACTGAGTGAAGGAGTATCCTTCAGACCACGGCGACACTGAGTTAGTCTTGCAGACGTCCACAGGCCTTGGCGTCACCTCTTACCCCTTTCCTCTCATTTTCTGTCTTATTTCATTAGCCCCAAGACAGTTGTATCTACTTATTTCAGACCATTGTATTTAGTAAACTCTTAGTTTGTTCGTGAGATTGTGGCACCGGTTTCTGGGGTTGTACTTAAGGAAAATTATCACGAGATTTCTATTTAGTTCTTGCATTTGTATTATTTCCGCATTTCTATTATAATTGTTCCAGTTATTTTTGTTAATTTAACTGTTAACAAGTCAATTTAATCAAAATGTTGGCTTGTCTTGTGGGTTCAACGTTAGACCCCATCACGGCATGTAGGTGGTGTTTCGGGTCGTGTCAAGTTGCTATCAGAGCACTAGGTTGTGTAGTTTTCACAACTCACAGACAAACTTGGTAGAGTCTGAGGGATCGGTACGGAGACGTCTGTACTTATCCCCCAGAGGCTGCAAAGTTAGGAATAGCTTCACTTTTTCTTCTTCTCTGTCGTGCGATTTGAATTCTAAATGCTAATTGAATTTCTATTCTATTCTCTCGCAGATGGCGAGAACGCGTGCTTCCTCATCTACCGATCAGCAGCCCGATCCCCCTGTTGCAGCTCCTACGAGAGGCCGAGGACGAGGCCAGGGCCGTGCTAGAGGCCGAGGCAGGGGCAGGGCTCAGCCTAGAGCAGCAGCCCCAGTAGAGGACCCACAGGTAGACTTTGCCAGTGAGGTTCCTACTCAAACGATTCCAGTCAGACTAGCTCAGGTCCCAGAGGGGTTCATTGCCACCCCGGTTCTTCATGACACTCTTGTCCACTTAGTGGGACTTATGGAGATCGTGGCTCATGCCGGTCTTCTTCCTACTGCACTAGACGTCTCTCAGGCTAGGGGAGGGCCCCAGACTCCTGCTACTCTCACACAAGAGCAGCTAGCTCCTATGTTTCAGATTTCGGCACCTCAGACAGTCGGAGTAGCTCAGTCGGGTATTGTGGCACTGGCAGTTGAGGGAGAAGCTATGTCAGCAGATGCTCTATGGAGGCTAGATCAGTTCACCAAGTTATTCCCTACTACTTTTACTGGTGCACCATCAAAGGATCCCCATGATTACTTGGACAATTGTTATGAGGTTCTTCGGAACATGGGCATCGTGGAGACCAATGGGGTCAATTTATCTACTTTTCATCTTTCTGGTACCGCCAAGACTTGGTGGAGAGACTATTGCTTGACCAGACCAACTGGGTCTGCACCTTTGAGTTAGGCTCAGTTCTCTGAGTTGTTCTTGGGGAAGTTTCTTCCAGCTACTCAGAGGGAGGATCTTCGGAGGCAGTTTGAGCGTCTCCAGCAGGGATCTATGACTGTTACACAGTATGAGACTAGGTTCATCACCCTGGCCCGACATGCTATCATGATACTCCCCACTGATCGTGAGAGGGTGAGGAGGATTATCGAGGGTCTAGCTCAGCCTATCAGACTTCAGATGGCCAGGGAGACAGGTACTGATATCTCCTCTCAAGATGCGGCTGATGAGGCCAGGCGTATTAAGATGGTGTTATCACAGGGTAGTGGTCATGGGTCTGAAAAGATACCTCGTCATTTTGGCCAGTTCAGTGGTGCCTTATCCGGAGGCAGAGATTCTTTTGGCAGAGGGCATCCTCCTAGGCCTTATCAGTCGTCACTTCAGGTATCCCGCGGTGCACCACCAGCTCCTATCAGCGCACCGCCGATTCAGAGCTTCCAGGGTGGTCATTATGGTCGTCAGGGACAGTTCCAAGGTCAGTATTCTCAGCAACCGAGGTCTTTCTTCACTTGCGGTGGTACGGGGCACATTTCTAGGGTTTGCCCCCGAGATTTTGGTGGTCCTCAGTATCAGATTTCCCGTGCCATGGTTCCCGCATCAGGTTCACCCCCGCCCCCTCAGCCAGCTAGGGGTGGTGGTCGAGGTGCCAGAGGTGGAGGTCAGATTCATAGAGGTGGAGGACAGGCCACGAGGGGTAGGGGTCAGCCCGCAGTAGGTCAACCTAGAGATGTTCAGGTTGGAGGGGCTCCGCCTCGGTGCTATGCTATTCCTGCCAGGCCTGAGGCTGAGGCCTCTGATGCAGTTATTACAGGTACGATTTCGGTTTGCAGCCGAGATTCTTTAATTTTATTTGATCTGGGGTCTACTTTCTCCTATGTGTCTTCATAATTTGCCCCTTATCTGAGTATGCCCTGTGATTCCCTAAGTACTTATGTATATGTGTCTACACCGGTGGGTGATTCTATTGTGGTAGATCGAGTCTAGCGTTCATGCTTAGTGGTTATTGGTGGTTTGGAGACTCAGGTAGATCTTTTGCTTCTTGATATGGTTGACTTTGATGTTATATTGGGGATGGACTGGCTATCTCCCTACCATGTTATTCTGGACTGTCATGCCAAGACTGTGACTTTGGCCTTACCGGGAGTACCTCGTTTGGAGTGGAGAGGGACTCCTAGTCATTCTTCTGGTAGATTTATTTCATATATGAAGGCTCGGCGCATGGTCGAGAAGGGTTGTTTGGCCTATGTTCATGATTCTAATGCCGAGGTTCCTTCTATGGAGTCTGTGCCCGTGGTTCGTGAGTTTCCAGAGGTATTCCCTGCTGACCTGTCGGGTATGCCACCCGCAGGGATATTGACTTTTGCATTGAGTTGGCTACGGGCACTCATCCCATTTCTACTCCGCCGTATCGTATGGCCCCGCTAGAGTTGAAGGAATTGAAGGAGCAGTTACAGGATTTGTTGGATAAAGGCTTCATTAGGCCTAGTGTTTCTCTTTGGGGTGCCTCAGTGTTGTTTGTTAAGAAGAAAGATGGCTCCATGAGGATGTATATGGACTACCGCAAGTTGAATAAGGTTACTATTAAGAATAAGTATCCTTTGCCGAGGATTGATGATCTATTTGACCACCTTCAAGGTGCTACAGTGTTTTCCAAGATAGACTTGAGATCTGGTGTGATGACCCAAAAGGTCATCTTATGTAAATTTAATTATGATTGTGTTTTGAGGCCCCGAAAGCCTCAGTTAATCTCACCTCGATGTGCGTGCGTTACCCGGTTGCGTAGCCAAGAAGCCTTTATGTGGAAATTTTATAAAGAGTTGAATTTATGATAATTAATTGAATAAAGTTGACTTTGGTCAACATTTTTGGTAAACAGACCCGAACCCGTGATCTGGCGGTCCCGAAATATCCGTAGGAAAATATATGACTTGGGCGTATGCCCGGAATCAAATTCCGAGGACCCAAGTCTGAGAAATGAATTTTTAAAGAAATTATTTTCTGAAAATAATAAAGGCTTATGAAAATGAACCTCGATGTGGAACCTGTGCTGCCGGGCCCGTATTATGGTTTTGGAGCCCGAAACACGTTCAATATGTGTTATTTAAGTTATCTGTGAAATTTGGTAAGAAATGGACTTGATTTGACGGGTTTCGGATCAAAATGGAAAATTTAGAGTTAATGAAGTTTTGAGGATTTTCATAGAATTTGAAATTTGATTTGGAATGTGATTTTATGTTACCGAGGTCCGAATGAAATTCCGAGACTGGGAATAGTTCCGTTATGTCATTTATGACTTGTCTGCAAAATTTGAAATCATTCCGAGTAGTATAGGCCAGTTCGGCGCATTGAAATGAATTCTAGAATCTTAAGTTCTTAAGCTTGATTCAATTTGGTTTTGGGGTTGAATTCTGAGTTTCATTGTTGTTTTTCACGTTCCGAAAGTTCGAGCGAGTCCGTATCATGAATACAGACTTGTCGGTACTTTTGGACGGGGTCTCAAGGGGCTCGGGTGAGTTTTGGACCCCCGAGAGCTAAGTTGGAAAAACCAGATTTTTGTTGTCTGGTTTCCTTCTCTGTGATCGCAGAAGGTGGGTCGCGATCGCGAAGAAGGAATTTTGTTGGGCTACTGATTGTTCTTCGCGATCGCGGAAGGATGGACTCCATGCCTTCGCGATCGCATCCCCATCCTCGCGATCGCATAGTGCCAAGCCAGGGCCGGGCATAGTTACACTTCGCGATCGCAGGACCTCTGCCGCGATCGCAGAGGTCTGGCCAGTTGGCCTTCGCGATCGCAGGCCCTTGTCGCGATCGCAGTGAAGGAATTCCTGGGCAGTTTTATTAAATACGGGACTTAGCCTATTTCCTCCATTTTCATCTTCCTCCTCAAGTCTTTAAAGAGCTCTTCAAGGAACCTTCCACCACTGTTATTGAGGTAAATTCCATGGTTTTACTAGTTTCAAACATCAATTCCTAGTTAAATTCCCTACTAAATTATCCAAAATCATGGCATTAGGTAGTAATTTTAGGGCTCTTGAGGATTTTGTGATTTTCCATTTTAGGCCATGAATTCAAGTAGAAATCACGCCTTAATGATCCTTAGGCTATGGGTGAGTGATCCCTTAGAGAATTTTCGGAATTTGAACATGCGGACCCGGGGTTGGAATTTGGAAATTCTCCAAGAATAGCGATTTTATTGAATAAATAAGATAATTTCCCACATTGTGCATGCATTGATTTAATTTTACACCTTTTGGCTAGTTGCGAG
>ML246139.1:4022-43190 GCA_005239495.1 Nicotiana undulata | reverse complement strand
GCCACGGCGAGATTGAGACTACCAGGGTGGGATCGGGCCGTACGCCACGGCGAGATTCAGACTACCAGGGTGGGATCGGGCCGTACGCCAAGACGGATATCAACTAATTGATTTGAGAGTTGCTATTTGATGTCGGATATTGATGTACTTGATTAATTGTTTTACTTGCCTAATGTTTTCTTTACATTCTGCTTACTTTACGACTGTTGGACCTTAGTGAGTATCGAGTCGACCTCTCGTCACTACTTCTTCAAGATTAGACGGGATACTCACTGGGTACATATTTATATATATGTACTCATGCTGCACTTTCTTTATTTTTCTGTACTTGAGTGTACAGGTCCGGAGGCTGGTCCATCTGATTTTCAGGCCGGTGCCAGATATTGATAGTGTGGTCATACCTCATGGTGAGCTGCTTTCCTTGCGACTTCCTAGCAGCGTCCGGGAGTTTCTTTGTTATGCTCTCTGTCTATTTCACTCAGACTGAGACCCTGTATATGTTGTAGTCATTGTATATTCAGTAGTTGCCCATGACACTCGTGACACTAGTTCCTGGCACACACGCAGTATATATTTTTGGGGTTTTGGGAGGTATATCTATGTGTATGTTTTATTTCGGATTTGTATATACTATGAATTTTCCTTCACTCAAGGCTAGTATCATATTAGTTGTTATAAACTGGTAACCATTGACTTGTTTGATCGAATGGGAAGGGTATCACTTAGTGAAAGTTATATCGTTTTGCCTAACCCCGTTGTTGGGCGCCATCGCAACCTGAATTAGGATTTGGGTCGTGACAACGTGGTATCAGAGCCTTAGGTTCACGTAGTCTCACGAGTCACGGGCAAACCCAGTAGAGTCTTGCGGATCGGTACGGAGACATCTGTACTTATCTTCAAGAGGCTACAAGGTGCTAAGAAACTCATTTTGTTCATATCTTATCGTGCAACCAATGATGTACTCAAACCTGTTCTTCTATTCTCCCACAGATGGTGAGAACGCGTGCTTCACATGTTCTTGATCCAGGAGAGGCTGCTACCCCCGCCGCTCGAGGCCGTGGTAGGGGCAGGGGTAGGGCTCATGTTCGTAGTAGGCGGCGAGGGCGTCCCAGAGCGGTACTGGTTGCACCGATTGAGGATTCTTATGTTGAGGAGCAGGATGAGTTGCCTCCAGTAGCTCCACCACCCGCTAATTTTATGACGCCGGCGGGCTTCCAGGAGGTCATGGGCCGTATGCTGAGGTTCATGGATACTATGTCACAGGCGGGTGTATTTCCATCAGATCCTGCTGCTTCTCAGGTAGGAGGGGGAGTTCATACCCCTATCGCCCAGGCTCCAGGACCAGCAGAAGCAGTACATCGTACTCCAGATATCCCACCGGTGATCGTGGTTCAGCCTGGGGTGGCAACATTGGAGCCAGGCCAGTTGCAGAGATAGACCAACAGAAGCTGCTGGGTAGGTGGACCCAGCTTCGCCTCTGACCTTCGGGGGTGAGCGAGGAGAGGATGCACATGATTTTATCGAGAGGTGCAGGGACATACTGCACAACATGAGGATATTAGAGTCACACGGAGTAGATATCACGACATTTCAGCTTGAGGGCAGAGCTCGCCGCTGGTGGCAGTCATATGTTCTCAGTAGGCCAACAGGGTCGCCACCAGTTACTTGGGATCAGTTCGCTCAGCTATTTCTAGACAGATACATTCCACCTTCTGAGAGGGAGGAGCTACGGGGTCAGTTTTAGCGACGAAAGCAGGGAAAGATGTCAGTGACCGATTATGAGGTTAGATTTTCTTAGTTATCTCGCCATGCCCTTATGATATTGCCTACTGATTCCGAGAGGGTGCAGCCTTTTGTGGCAAGCTTGCATCCAGGTATTAGGGCCTCTATGGCCAGAGAGGTAGAGATGGGTACCCCATATTAGCTTGTAGTATAGATATCTCGACGTATCGAGGGTTACCGTGTGAGGGGCAGGGAGCAGGGTCAGCCAGGTCAGCAGGACAAGAGGGACAGGTTTGTAGGCAACTTCAGAAGGGCTCCAATTAGGTCCAGGGGTCAGTACGAAGGTGTCCAGTTTAGCAGGCCTTCCTATTCAGCACCTCCAGTACCTCCTAGGGTTGTTCCAGTCAGGCCTAGTTTAGCTCCATGCCAGAGCACTCCTATCATCCTTCAGCCATCCAGAATGCACCCAACAGTTATTCTAGCCATCAGAGATCCTCCAGTTCTTATCCCAGTGCTTTACCAGGGGATTCACACCGCTCTTCAGCTAGTCAGGGTTCCTCCTCTTCAGGGCAGCAAGCAGTAGTGACAGGGGGTTGCTTCGAGTGTGGGGATTTGAGTCACATGAAGGTTTTGTCCGAGGAATCGGGGCAAGGCCGTGCAGCAGAGCCAGCAGCCTATGATACAACACCAGCAACACGACCACTTATGGGTGGAGGTCAGATCGGCAGGGGCCATCCTAGAGGGGGAGGCCAGTCAGGAAGGGGTCGTTCAGCCCCAGCTCGTCCTGGGGGAGCTCAGCCATCAGGTGCTCCAGCCAGATTTTATGCTATTCCAGCCAGGGCAGACGCAGTGGCATCAGACGCTATGATTACAAGTATTATTTCGGTCTGTGGTAGAGAGGCTTCAGTGCTATTTGATCCAGGGTCCACTTATTCATATGTTTCAGCATTATTTTCCCATTCTCTAGATGTTAATTGCGAGTCTTTGGGTTCTCGCTTGTATGTATCCACTCATGTGGGTGACTCTGTAATGGTAGACCGGGTCTACCGGTCTTGTATAATTATATTCTATGAGTTGGAGACCAGAGCCGACCTGTTGTTGCTGGATATGGTTGATTTCGAGGTCATCTTGGGCATGGATTGGTTATCCCCTCATCATGTTGTCCTGGATTGCCATGCCAAGACAGTTACAGTAGCCGTGCCTGAGTCGCTGAGGTTAGTTGAGGGGTTCTTCAGTTAGTGCCTTCTGCCGGGTCATTTCCTTCATGAAAGCTCGACATATGGTCAAGAAAGGGTGTCTGTCTTACCTTGCGTATGTACGGGACACCACCGCCGAGTCTCCTACCCTTGATTCAGTGCCTGTCGTTCGGGAGTTTCCGGATGTGTTTCCTTCAAATCTTCCAAGCATGCCTCCAAATCGAGATATAGATTTCTGCATTGATTTGGCAGCAGATACTCAACCTATTTCTATTCCTCCCTATCGTATGGCTCCTAAGGAGCTAAAGGAACTGAAGGACCAGCTTGAGGGGTGTTTGGCTAAGGGGTTTATTAGTCTGAGTGTGTCGCCGTGGGGTGCTCCAGTCCTATTTGTGAAGAAGAATGATGGGTCTATGCAGATGTGTATTGACTACCGCCAGTTGAATAAGGTGACAATCAAGAACAAGTATCCTCTGCCGCGCATTGATGATTTGTTTGATCAGCTACAGGGTGCTCTTGTGTTCTCTTAGATTGATGTGAGGTCGGGTTATCACCAGTTGAAGATTCAGGCTTCTGATGTCCCGAAGACTGCATTTCGCACCAGATATGGCCACTATGAGTTCTTAGTGATGTTCTTTGGCTTGACTAATGCCCCAGCAAAATTTATGGACTTGATGAATAGGGTGTTCATGCCGTATATCGACTCCTTCGTCATTGTTTTCATTGATGATATATTGATCTACTCACGGAGTATGGGAGAGCACGAGCAGCATTTGAGAGTTGTACTTCAGACCTTGCGAGAGCAGAATCTATATGTTAAGTTCTCCAAGTGCGAGTTTTGGCTGGAGTCCGTGGCATTTCTGAGGCATGTGGTTTCAGGTGAGGGTATCAAGGTTGATCCGCAGAAGATTGAGGCAGTTCAGAGTTGGCCAAGTCCTACTTCAGCTTCAGAGATCAGGAGTTTTCTGGGTTTAGCAGGTTATTACCGTCGATTCGTGGAGGGATTCTTTTCTATTGCCGCTCCACTGACTAGATTGACTCAGAAGAATGCTCCATTTCAGTGGTCCAACGATTGTTAGGCGAGCTTTCAGAAGCTCAAATCAGCATTGACTTCAGCACCAGTGTTATCATTGCCTTGTGAGTTATAAGTGTATATAGTGTATTGCGACGCCTCATGCGTCGGGTTGGGATGTGTGTTGATGCAGGATGGCAGGGTTATTGCTTATGCTTCGCAACAGCTGAAGGTTCATGAAGAAAATTACCTTGTGCACGATTTGGAGTTAGCGGCATTTGTTCATGCTTTGAAGATATGGAGGCATTATTTGTACGGTGTATCTTGTGAGGTCTATACTGACCACCGCATCCTTAAGTACTTACTCAAGAAGAGGGACCTTAATTTGAGACAGTGGAGGTGGCTTGAGTTGTTGAAAGACTGTGATCTCAGTATTCTGTATCACCCGGGCAAGGCAAATGTAGTTGCGGATGCCTTGAGCATGCAAGCAGCTAGCATGGGTAGTTTGGCCTACATTGCAGCGGAGGAGAGACCTTTAGCCTTGGACATACAGTCCTTGGCCAACCATTTGGTAAGGTTGGATCTTTCAGAGCCTCGCCGAGTTTTAGCTCACGTGGTAGCTCAGTCTTCATTATTGGGAGAGATCAAGGATCGACAGTTTGATGATCCACACCTAGTAGAGCTTAGGGATACAGTGGTCCAGGGTAGGTCCAAGGAGGTTACTTTAGGTGAGGACAGTGTTCTGCGGCTCCAAGGGCGATTGTGTGTTCCTGATATTGATGGCCTAAGGGAAAGGATTCTAGCAGAGGCGCACGGTTCTCGGTACTCTATTCACCCATGAGCGACGAAGATGTATCGTGATTTGAGGCAGAACTAATGGTGGAGGTGGATGAAGAAGGACATTGTTCAGTATGTGGTCAGGTGTCTCAATTGTCAACAGGTCAAGTACGAGCACTAGAGGCCAGGAGGCTTGTTTCAGTAGATGCCCATTCCTGAGTTGAAATGGGAGCTCATCACCATGGATTTTGTGGTTAGATTGCCTCGGACTTTGCGTAAGGTTGACACGGTTTGGGTCATTGTTGATAGATTGACCAAATCGGCGCATTTCATTCCTGTGGCTACTACTTATACTACAGAGAGGCTAGCTCAGATTTACCTTCGTGAGATAGTCCGGTTGCATGGTGTGCCGGTGTCTATCATTTCAGATCGGGGTCCTCAGTTCACTTCGCATTTCTGGAGAGCTTTGCACAGCGAGATGGGTACTCAGATATATCTCAGCTCAGCATTTCACCCTCAGAATGATGGTCAGTCAAAGCGTACAATTTAGATTTTGGAGGATATTCTCAGGGCTTGTGTGATCGATTTTGGCGGTCAATGGGACCAGTTCTTGCCTTTAGCGGAGTTTGCATACAATTATAGTTATCAGTCCAACATCGAGATGGCTCCATTTGAGGCTTTATACGGTCGGCGATGTCGTTCTCCGATCGGGTGGTTTGAGCCTGGAGAGGCCAAGCTAAATGGTACAGATCTGGTGATAGATGCATTGGAAAAAGGTGAATATTATTCAGGAAAGGCTCCGTACAGCCCAGTCTAGGTAGAAGAGCTACGCAGATCAGCGGGCACATGATGTAGCATTCATGGAGGGAGATAAGGTCATGTTCAAGGTTTCGCCGATGAAGGGCATTATGAGATTTGTGAAGAAAGGCAAGCTGAGCCCCAGGTTTATAGGTCCTTTCGAGGTGCTGAAGTGGGTTGGAGAGGTTTCTTATGAGCTTGCTTTGCCTCCAGCCTTATAAGGGAGTTCACCCAGTATTTCATGTATCTATGCCTTGGAGGTATCACGCCGACTTCTTGCACGTGGTTGATTACAACACTATACAATTAGATGAGAAGTTGGGCTACGAGGAGGAGCCAGTGACCATTATTGATAGGCAGGAGCGCCAATTGAGGTCGAAGACAGTTTTCGCGGTTAAGGTCCAGTGGAGAGGCCAACCAGTTGAGGAGGCGACTTGGGAGTCCGAGCGGGACATGTGGAGCAGATATCCACAGCTATTCAGCACTCCAGGTACGATTCTAGTCCCGTTCGGGGATGAATGTTTGTTTAAGAGGGGGAGAATGTAACGACCTGGCCGGTCGTTTTGCGTATCAGGGTCTCGTTTCCTTCAATGAAACCTTCCATAGCGGCTATTCGTGCTTTATGACTCGCGGGAGCGGTGGTCCGGGATTTGGGAATGATTTGGATGGTTTAGGAACACTTGGTTCCTTAAGGCTGGCCTATTTAGCCAAGTTTGACTTTGGTCAACATTTTGAACAAATGACCTAGGAATATAGTTCTGACAGCTCCAGTAGCTCCGTATGATGATTTTGGACTTGGGCGTATGTTCGGCTCGGGTTTATGATGACCCGAGAGTGTTTTGGCACCGGAAATGGAAATCTGGATTTCCTTAAGTTTAGAATTTGGCCTGGAGCGGGACTTCATGCTATCTGGGTTCGAATGCAATTCCGGGACCGGCAATAGTTCCGTATAGTCATTTTTGACTTGTCTGCAAAATTTAGGGTCATTCTGAGTAGTATAGACCTGTTCGGCGCAATGTAATGAATTCTCGAATTTCAAAGTTCTTAAGTTTGATTAATTTGGTTTTGGGGTTGAATTTTGAGTTCCGTTGTTGTTTTTCATGTTCCAGAAATTTGAGCGAGTCCGTATAATGAATACAGACTTGCTGGTGCTTTTGGACTGGGTCCCGAGGGGCTCGGGGGTGTTTTAGACCCCCGGGAGATAAGTTGGAAAAACAAGAAATTTTTCTGTCTGGTTTCCTTCTCTGCGATCGCAGAAGCAGGGATGCGATCGCAGAGAAGTAATTATGCTGGGCCATCCAATGTTCTCTACGATCGCAAACATCACTCCGCGATCGCATAAGGTCCTCTTCCCAACTCTCTGCGAATGCAGACTCACCCCTGCGATCGCACAAGTCACCTACCTACCCCCCTCCCCCCCACTGCATGTTCCTCTCTGCGGTCACAGACCTCACTCTTCGGATCGCATAATCCTACCTCCCTACCCTCTGCGATCGCAGGCCCCATCTATGCGATCGCATAGTGCTTCCGGGGGGCCAGGGTCATTTGTTCTCCGCGATCGCAGGCCTGATGCCGCGATCGCAGTGAAGGTTTTCCTGGGCAGTATTTAAATGTCCAATTTCGGGTTTCTTCTTCATTCCTTAACTCCCAACCTCCATTAGAGCTCCTCCAGGCTAGGGAAAGGGCTGCCCAAGTTCAAATTCATCAAGGTAAGTGATTTCTAGTCCGTTTTCATGACTTTTTAACATCAAATTCAAATAAAATTATCTTCCAATTATCTTAAAATTCATAGGAATTGATAGAAAGATGTGGGGTTTTGGGAAAATAGTGAAACTTTATTTTTAGCCATAAATTCCTAAATGAATTATGTAATTACGATCCTTGGGCTTTGGGTAATTCATTCCTTCGAGATTTTTTTCAAAATCTGAACGCGTGGGCCCAGGGTCGAAATTTCAAGAACCTCCAAGAATGCTATATTTTGGAATTTCTTGTTAATTCTTATTCCTGGAGCATGAATTGATTCAATTATGCTATGTTTGGCTAGTTGTGAGCCGTCAAAAGTAGTTTCGGAATTTCGGGCGCATCTTTTGATCCGGTCCTTGGTCCGAGGAGTGCTTTTATCGAGGTGAGTCTCCTTTCTAACCTCGTAAGAGGGAAATTGTCCCTCTAGGTAACCTTGTTTGCTATGTGATCTTGTTTGGGGGCTACGTACGCACCGAGTGACGAGAGTCCGTACGTAGTGGCTATTACTGCTTCGTCCGGGTAGTTAGGACACAACATGCTCATTGTTTTCCTCTGTTGTAGCATAGATATGACTTGTATACTTGTGTGATTGGTATTGTTGTCTTTGAACGTGTGATACTTGGCTTGATTTAAGAGTGATAAGAGAGTCACGGCAGAGTGATGATTGATTATATTATGGGATCGGGCCGTACACCACAGTAGAGTGATGATTGATTATATTATGGAATCGGGTCATACGCCATGGCAGAGTGACAATTGATTATATTATGGGATCGGGCCATATGCCACAGCGAGATTGAGACTANTATTGATGTACTTGATTATTTGTTTTACTTGCCTACAATTTTCTTTACATCCTGCTTACTTTACGACTGTTGGACCTTAGTGAGTATCGAGTCGACCTCTCGCCACTACTTCTTCGAGATTAGACGGGATACTCACTGGGTACATATTTATATATATGTACTCATGCTACACTTTATTTCCTTTTTTGTACTTGAATGTACAGGTACGGAGTCTGGTCCATCTGATTTTCAGGCCGACGCTAGATATTGATAGCGTGGTCATACCTCACGGTGAGTTGCTTTCCTGGCGACATCCAAGCAGTGTTCGAGATTTTCTTTGTTATGCTCTCTGTCTATTTCACTCAGACTGAGTCCCTGTATATGTTTTAGTCATTGTATATTCAGTAGTTGCCCGTGACACTCGTGACACTAGTTCCTGGCACACACGGGGTATATATTTTTGGGGTTTTGGGATGTATATCTATTTGTATGTTTTATTTCGGCTTTGTATCTACTATGACTTTACCTTTACTCAAGGCTAGTATCATATTAGTTGTTATAAACTGGTAACCATTGACTTGTTTGATCGAATGGGAAGGGTATCACTTAGTGAAAGTTATATCGGCTTGCCTAATCCCGTTGTTGGGCGCCATCGCGACCTGAATTAGGATTTGGGTCGTGAGAAATACTTTTGGGGAAACAAATCGGCGGCGCAATCATCACCTTTTGAGAAAGTGAACCAGCAGTACAATCAATGTTTCTTGGGAGATGATCCGATGGGATATTTTGAATCTCCTCCTAAGCTTGCGTCATGGACATGACGTCATAGGGGGGCTCGAGAGGATTCACATCAAGGTCGTTTCTTATTGTTTCACTCTAAGAAACGCGGGGACTATCTGTATACGACTAAAATTGGAAAGATTGATTTTATATTTATTATGGCATTTTGTGGACTATCCGCATAAGGTTCGAAGTATTGTGAGAGGTCCAACCCCTAGCACCAGCCTCGAGGCAACGCAGGATAATGCTTGTCGCAAATGGGCAACACGAGAGCGAGGGTGGCCAAGTCTGCAACAAGAGTACAAGTCTGTACCGTGACATAAAATAGCAGTACCAGCTACTCTATTTTGTAATAAATGCTTATGTACTATGTTAAGATTTCCCCTCCTATATAAAGAGGACCCTTATCATTTTTGGTACACATGATATTCAATACAAGGAACAAGACTATTCTCTGCTTCTTACTCAAACATTCCCTATTGTCTCTTTGTTAACTCATTTACTTACATTTATTGCATTTCATCAATTGTTCTTCATCTACTACTCATTATTGATCATAAATAGAATACTTCGAGGCCCATAAAATTGTTATAGCTTTTTAGTTGTCCGTCTCACATCTAGCATCTACTGCTTACCAATTAGCGTTAAAATAAATTAAATATTTTTAGAACCACATAATCAAATTTAATTGTGATCACCATTTTCAAGGTAAACAAACGTTGAGGTCGAAGTACATTGCTTCAATGGAGGTTCAATGAAAGTTTTTGCTAGTCAAGGAGGCAACTTGGGAGATTGAGCATGATATGCGTAGCTGTTATCCTCATCTTTTCACCACTTTAGGTATGTCTCTATACTCGTTCGAGGACGAATATTTATTTTAAGAGGGGGAGGATGTAACGACCCAACCAGTCATTTTGATTATTTTAGATCTGATCCCCTACATCGTATTTCCTCTATGCTATATTATGGTTATGTAACATGCCGAGGTGGTTGGTATTGGTTTCTGGTGAGTTTCAGAGTGAAGTGGGACACAGAGTCCCTAAGTTGGAGGTTTAACTCGTAGGAGTTGAACATAGTTTGACTTTTGTGAAGATCACCCCGAAATGGAGTTTGATGGTTCCTACAGCTCCCTATGGTGATTTTGTTCTTAGGAGCATGTCTGGATGTTGATTTGGAGGCCCGTAGGTCGTTTTGTCCTGATTTGGCAAAAGTTGGAAAGTGAGAAGGTTTTGGAAAGTTTGACCAAGAGTTTACATTATTGATATCGTGGCCGGATCCTGACTTCTGACGTTGGAATAGGTTCGTAATGTTATATATGACTTGTGTACGAAATTTGGTGTCAATAGGAGCTATTCTTGTATGAATCTGCGTTGCTTTCGTAATTTCGAAGTTCATAGGCTTGAATTTGGGTTGCGATTCGTAGAATGTATGTTGTTTGATGTGATTTTTGCCTTGAGTAGGTCCATTAGGTGTTTTGGAACTAGCTGGTATATTCGTACGGGGTCCCGAGGGCCCCGTTTATGATTTGGATCGAATCCGAAAAAAATTGGACTAGTTGAATTTTCTTGAAGGTGCCCAGTGTCTGGTGTCGTCGCACCTGCGGGAGAACAACTGGAAGTGCAGGTGAGATTGCAGATGCGGACAAGGCTCGCATGGGCTATTGCCGTAAAAGTAGAGATGTATTCCCTAGAAGCGGATATTGCGGACTTAAGTGTTTTCCGCACCTACGATGGTTTTTCCGTAGGTGGAGTGTCGCAAAAGTGACCTAAAGGCCCAGAAGCGGAAGTCACTGAGAATATGAAATTCGAGGGTTTTGATTCATAATTCACTTTGAGATATAGAGAGCTCGGTTTGAGGCAAAATTCGAGGGATTTTAAGAGAGAACTTTGGGGTAAGGAATTCTAACTCGTTTTTGATTAATTCATATGAATCTATTGATAATTTCTCATTTAATTAGTGCTTTGGAGTTGGAAATTGGGGAAAAATGGTAGAAACTCCGTAGGCTAAATTTTCGAGTTTTGTAAGGCGAATTGAGGCCGGATTTGAGTAATTCTTATAGGGTTGGACTCGATATCGAATGGGTGTTCAGACCTTGTAATTTTGGTCGGGTTTCGAGACGCGGGCCCGTGATGACATTTTGGGGTCATATTTTAAATTCTTTGAAAAGACCATAATTTCATTGTTTAAATTAGTTTTCTATAGTTACATTTATAGTATGAAATTGTTTTGGCTAGATTCAAGTCGTTCGGAGTTGGAAAATCGAGGAAAAGGCCTTCTAGCTGATTCTGTTAGCGTGGTTTGAGGTAAGTGACTTGTCTAACCTTGTGTGGGGGAAATTCCTCTTAGAATTTGGTATTGTTGTGATAATTGTGATGTGTAAAAGCCATATACACAAGGAGACAAGTGTGTACACTTGCTAAATTTTAAAATTTTCGGTTTTTTGTTATGTAGATTCTTTTCATGCTTTAATCGAGTTACCTTAACATGTTATAGTCATCATATTTTGTCTAATTCCACATGTATACTTGTCTTATATCTTACTTGCTAATTGCTTTACGTGTTTAGTTGAAATTCTTGTTTCCTTATTCATTATTTAACTATGAATTCTTACTTGAATTTGTTATTTCTTGGACTATCTTGTTATTGAGATTGGTACTGAGTTGCAAAGGTCATGATTCCTATTGAGGCAAAGCGTTAAGTTGTGACATATCCTTCAATTGAGTTATTCTTCTGGTTATTATTGTTGAGACTTTGTGTACGTTGTGGTTGAGTCGTTGGTTTTTTATTGTGAAGTTTAATTATTATTTGGTTTCTCTGGCAAATTGTGATATTCGACACTTTAGGTGCATTTTGTGATACGTTGTGATATTGATACGCATGCGGCAGAATAAGGTCTGGGTATTGAAACGCATGCGGTGAGATAAGGTGTCTTGATACGCATTGCTAGTAGGGGAACTACTAGAAGCCATCCAGTGTGATAAGGTGAGCTAACCCTACGGATGCTATTTCGAGAAAAATCATTTTCAAAACGAAGTGTAAAGGCTCCCGCAGTGATATAAGGAAAGAGTGTGAGTAACTCTTATGACTTGGGACTACGAGGCGGTACCTCAACAATGGCCATTGTTGATCTTTCTCTATTTGTTGTATTTGTCTTGGTTCTTTGTTTTCTTAACATGTTAATCCTTGTTTTCTTCCGTGTTGTATTACATCCTTGATTATGTGTTGTTAACTTTTGGTAAATTCCTTATTTTTCATTTCAATTGTCATTATCAGTATCATTATATCTTTCGTATTGCTTCTTATTTCCCCAATAGGGCCTTAACCTAGCCTAGTCACTCCTCTACCAAAGTTAGTCTTGGCACTTACTAGGTACCGTTGCAGTGTACTAATACTACACTACTGCATATTTTTTTGTACAAATCCAGGTACTTCCTATTAGTCCCAACACTAGTGAGCTGAGTTTGCTTTGAATACTTCGAGAGACACCTGCCCGCGTCTACAGGCCTCAGAGTCCCCTTCTATCCTGTTTCCCCTATGTCATTACCCTATTATAGACAATGATGTATAGGATTTGTTCAGCACTGTTACTTAGTGCTTGTGACATATATTTCACCAGATTTTAGGAGTTGTACATATTGAGTTACAGATTTTATTTATGTAGTTCTGAAGTTTTGAGACTCTAAATTATTATTTAAATTATTTCGCATGTTGTTAGGCTCACCTAGTCTTAGAGATTAGGTGTCTTCACTGATACGCTCAAATTACACCTAAATAAATGGTGTAAGGCGGTCGATGTCAAATATAATAACCCAACTAGGTTGGGGTCGAATCCCACAAGGAATAGGTGTGAAAAAGTTACTTGAATAGTGTGAAACTCGACTTAAGTCGTAATCCTACTCCATTAGCTCAAAAGAGAATGTTGTAATTGTGAATTATCAAGAAAACTACTTTGTTATGAGATTGTAATATATTTACTTAGGGATACCAAGGTTGTGTCCCCATCAATGGAATGTAATACTATTGGTGTTAATATGATATATTTCGAATGGAAGGTCCTTTGATATGCAAATGGTTTCTAAATGACTACCTAATATTTTCTAGTAATTAGCTAGTATTTTCTGTTTATGATTTTTCCAAATATAAAAGAATTACAGTTAAGAACAACACATATTTTCCAAATAGAGTCCACTTATTCCTAAGAAATTCTATTAAACAAGATTTAAAACATTGAATTTTTGCTATTTAATTCTACCAAACCCTAACCCACTTTTCCAAGTAAAGATAGAGTAAAATGGCATTAGTCAATTTTTGCAACCATCAACAATAAATGAGGTGTGCAAAATGTATAGATATCACCCAACCATTATATACATTCAATGGTAAACACCCATTAATATTACACCCATTTAGGGTCCTATATCATTAGTATTTAAAACTAGCTACACATACTAGAATCCAAGAACAAAGCAATAAATAATGTCATAAACAAAGATGACAAGTTTCTCTCTTCAAAAGCTTCCAAAATAATAGAGCATTCAATGCACTAAGTGTAGCCTCTTTTTCAGACAAAGATGTCCCACAGAAACCTTAGTTATGCTATTTATAATGGGCTAAAAGTCGGGGTCAAAATATGACAAAAATACCCTTGCAGATCGCATATGTGATCGCAGAAAAGGTCGCATAATCACTTCGCGGCCCACATAATTCCAACTCTGTCACATAGTTGAGTTTCCAGTTTCCCAGTTGTTCATCGCAGATCAGTTATGCGATCCGCACCTTGATTTTGCAATCGCATTTGATGGCGCAAAATTGCTCGCGCAGATACTCTTTTTGAACTTCTACGGTCATTATGTGATCCGCACAAGAGTTATGCGACTACACACTGCTCTCTCAAAACTGGGAACAACTACATCTGCGGCCCGCACATCATTTTTGTGGTCACAAACCTTTCGCGTTTCTATGGGTTTTTGTCTTCTTTCTAGTGTTCTTCGTTCTTCAAGTCTGGTATTCTGCAAAACAACAAAAATACATATGAAATAACTTTAAATTCTTTAAAGGACTAGCTAAAGTCTATGTAATTAGAATCCAAAGTGCTGCAATTCTACGACACATCAACACCCTGAGCTTAGACTCTTGCTTGTCCTCAAGCAACTAAAACAAATTCATCCTATCACATACTAATCTATTTTGAACAGATCACAAAACAATAGTGACTATAGATGGTGCTTCTTTTTTTTCACCCATCGTGGAAGACAACGATCATTTAGGAATTCGAATAATCAATTTGTAAACTTCGTGCCTCAAGCGCAATGCAGGGTGCTACCAACATCTAGGTATGCACTTGTATCCTACTTCAAGAACCTAACTTCTTCTAAATCTTGCAATTAATGTGTTCTCACATCAAAGAAAATCCCCAACTCAGTAAATATGTACAGGGGATACAATCAAACACTCTTGCACACAGAAAGAAAGCTAAATACTACAAGTACCAGTCCATATGCTTGCCCTTATTTAATCTCATTACTATCTCAGGAGTAATTGGTTGTAGATCATAGGGGGATTTTCACGGGTTATAGTGTAGGCTTCGTGATGGGTTGGACGAATATTTTGGAATGTAGTGGATGTACCCTCCTTAAACTCTACATACACTTTGCTTCTTTACCACATAACACTTATTGACCTCTAGCTACCGACGTAGAACCACCTCAACGTATTTCTTCAGTTTTCACAAGACTCCACGCCATTTTTTTATATATGCATATGTTTTTCTTTTGGAGCTTGAATATCTTCATATATAGAACTTTGAGGTTTTTTCTACACACAATGTACAACCTTACCAATTTCCAATTAACACCAATACTCTAAACTAAGGCTTTTAGCCTCATTCTTAATCGTTCAAGGAAGGACGGGTTTAGAAGAGGGAATTATTTCCCAAAGGGGTAAAGGTTTGTAATGTAGTATCCAAATAAAGGGCTGAAGGCTCAACAGGGGTAACTAGGATAATAGATGTACTATGGAGGTCAATTTGGTTAAAACTTAGTTAGCAATCACAAAAATGAGATCATTCCAACACCCAATCATCAACTTGAGAATTGCATTAAGAAACCAATTGGGCAAGTTATAGACATCACAAGTTAAGCACATGCATTATTTACACAAATCCTCACTCACTCACAACGCATGAACTATTCGACTCGGCATAACTTCAACCCTCAAGTGAATACAAGGCAACTCAAAGCTTCATCACATGATATTTGAGATTCTAAGTACGCACAAAGTCAAAGAGCGAGCCACAATTTCACAAGAATGACTAACCGTTTATTTACAAAATTAGAAGGGTGAAATTTATTTAACAATAACTTATCACATGCTTGAAGCTAGAACGAAAACACCAAACAAGTCAAAACGTTTTGCGCTACCGCCATTGTACTACTATTACACCCTTGGAAAAGAACCCGAAGAAGAATATCAAAGGGAATTCATTGCTATACAAATCTACATTATTAAAGTAAAGATTTTATATACAAGTTTAAAATTTTTTGAGTACCCCACCCCAACCAAAGAGCATGCATTGTCCATAATGCATTGAGAAAGTAAGAGTATAGTGGCTTCCTGTGGCGCACTAGGTGCTTGGAGGGGCTGGAACATCCGAGGCAGTTATGGGTCGGCGGCTGACACTATGGAGGCAATGGGTGGAACCTCTGATTGTGTAGTGGTTCCTGAGACCAGAATAGGAAGCTCCGCCTGCTGCGAAGCCGGGTCTTGGACTTGGGAGCTACTAGCCTCACCCAACGATGGTTGTGTAGTCGTGGGAGTGGCTTTGGAAACCATGTCTGCAAGGGAGTGTGCAGTTTCCATCTGTACAACTGCTTCCTCCTCACTTGGTGTATCTGTAGAGACAAGAATCTGTTTGCCTCTATTGGCCTGCTAATCATCATCCTCATCAACTAGTCCCTCCTCATCAGTTTCCCCCTCAGGCACTCCAGATTCCTCTTCTTAAGAATTATCAATGTGCACAACGGAGTATGGAGCTTGTGAAGCCTCAGCACCATGGGCCACCGCAACTGACATGAGGTTTGTGAAATCAAGGTCAAGGCTCGGGATGTGGGAGGTACCAATCCCCTTCTCCCCTTCCTATGGAAGAAAGGAGGTCAAATCAAAGTCCAGGTTCTACATCTTTTTGAGTTCAGGCATGTCTCCAGCTTCACCTCGTTCGACCCTCTCAAGGCGCACTTCAAAGTGCTTGAGTCGATCTGCATAAGATTGATGTTGTTTTAGAAGAACACATACTGAGGTTTGGATAAGGTCTAGTGCTTACCGGATGAGAGCTGGAAGTTCTTTCTTCAATCTGTCTACTTTGGCAGTGGCATGTTGTTCTAGTAGACCAAGCTTTAAGAGTGCAGGCAATGAGGCAGGTGGTGTAGTGGCTGGTCTGGGAGTGGATGTGGAGGTGGCTGGTGCAGAAGGAGTGTTAGGCACTGATGAGGCAACATGTGCTGTTGAGGCTGGAGGAGGAGTGAGTGAAAGTTCTAGTGGATTTTCGACCACTTTATCTGCAACATCATTGATCCGGGTGATGCCAATATCTTGAAGAACCTTTTCTATGCGGTCATGTTTGGGGATAGGAGGAACTTTCCCGGCTTTACACAAAGCATTGATCAAACATGAGAAGGGGAGAGATGTTTCTTTCTGGTTTGCGCGGATCCCAGTCTCACGGAATATAATCTCTCCCACATCAAATTTGAAACCCGACAGGATGCAAGCAATGAGGATCGCCTTCTCGATACTTATGTCTGTTTCATTTCTTCATGGAATTAGACGAGAGCATACCAAACAAAGACAATACCGTCCTTCTTGGGTGAGATCCCTCTTCAGAATCTTTTGGCGTGGAGCGATCCAGGATGGAGTTCCCTTGTCTATGTCGGAGACAACCCAAGCACGCTCAGATTCCTTATTAGCAATCTTTGATCATATTCTGGAGTGCTTTGATTGTTGACTCAGAGCATCAACATGTTTCTTTCCTTGAGGGGGAGGTTGTCGCGATGCGAGGGATTTCTATGGTGCCATTCATGTCAATTAACCAATGAGTGAGTATGTGATATGGCATGGGCAACATATTGAGAATAAATAAAAGAATCAAGATATTCCTGCGATCACTTGTGCAATCGCATAACAACTCTGCGAGTCGCAAAACCTTTCGCATAATACAACCCTCAGAAGTAAAACAAGTTATGCAGTCCATAGAAGTGGCCGCAGAATGATTTATGTGACTGCATATTTGTTGCATTTTGATCCTTAGATATCATAATTTATTTGACCATGTCTGCGACCATTTTGCAGTTTGCAAAATGTTTATGCGGCCGCGAATTGAACCGCACATGAGGCTTGAAAAAACTACCTATCATGCAAAATGTGATGACTCTGCTGTAAAGACCCGTATTCATGTCTAAAATAATGCCCGAATAGGTCCTCGTGTTGTATAACTGTAGAAATTCTTAAAATTGACTTATTTTGAGTTAAAAGTACCTCGGGATTTGAAAGATAAAATTTTCCAGGAAATTGCTGTTATGCGACGCACTATGAAATCGCATAACAGGTATGCAGACCGCATAGTGGTCGCATACCTGGGCAGGCTACTTCCCAAATGGAGGACAACTATGAGGCCTAGAATGCGATCGCATTCTGGGAATGCGGACCGCATAGCTGTCGCATTCTTACCCCATGGGTTTTTGGCGAGGGAGGTTATGCGACGCACTATGCGATTGCATAACAGGTATGCGGACCACATAGTGGTCGCATATCTGGTCAGAATGTTTCTAGTTTTGGCCAATTTTGAGGTCCATTATGCGACATGAATGCGGACCGCATAGCAGGAATGCGATCGCATTCCTGACCGCATTCTGTGTCGGGGTTCCTAATTTCTAATTTTAAAACCCGACCCCCCTGCTCAATAAAACACACCTCCCCTTCATTTTCAACATATTTCTGACTAAGAATAGAGAGAGAAAAAGAGAGTTCTTGAGAGAGAGGATTTCAACATCATCCATTTGATTTTCCACAATCACTCAAGCCCGGGAATTATCGAGTTATTGTCTTCTTTATTCAAAGAGGTAAGTCTTCACCCTATTTTCCCCAAATTTCTCATATTTTGGTTAATAATAAAGCACACATAGATTGGTTCTTAAAAATTAAAGTTGAAATCTTGCATGCATGTTCATTTATTGTCATAATCTAGTAAAGGGAAGTGGGTTTGAGTAAATATTCACAAAGAAGGGGTTGGTAATCTAAGGGTCACATAGCATTCGATAAAAGGCCTAAGCGAGTACGAATTGTATTCATGATTCCCAATTATAAGATGAATGTGTTACATTATGAATTAGATTGACCTTGTTTGACGGTCCGGTGATTTGTGATAGAAATTCAAAGAGAAACATTCGACACAAGGTATGTATGGCTAACTTTAACTGTTGTAGAATCCTCTTGTTGGTATCCTAGTATTTGGTATAAGTTTCTTGCTTGAGCATACGTGAATTGATTGTTCTAATGTGTTGAGACGTAAGGATCTATTCTCTGATTGTCCTAGTTGATTGCCATGCCACCATGCTATGTCAGAATGTGAAAATGGTGATTCCTTGTGCTTACTCAATCATGTGCAAAGCTCGTTAACTATTGAATACCTCGGTATGAGAGGCTGTACTACCAAACGAATGAAATGATAACGAATCCAATTGTTGAATGTATCTAAGTGCTAAAGGCTGTGTAACAAATGATGAAAGTAAATATGGACTGATTTTATTGATTTAAATGATTGTGGCAACACCATATATGAATTACTCATTGGTAATGATCATTGTGCCTTGATTTCACACAGTTGTTGGTTGATATGAACTTATGTTCTTTATGATGAAGATCCTTGTGATTTAATTGGTGGTGATTGTTTATATGAAATGTGATTGTCTGGTGGGATCGGGTTACACGCCGCAACACGGGGTAATAAGGGTGGACGAGGTAATACGGGTGAGAGAAGGTGATAAGGGTGGCCGAAGTAATAAGGATGGAATATGATCACATTGAAATGAGAATCTGTGAAACTCGTGAATATGGTGTTGTTGAAAAGGGGAATCTGTGAAACTCTTGATTTTGGTTGTTTCTATTTCTGTGCAATGCTTGTTGGTTCTATTAACTGTCTCTTATCTGTGTACTGCTTGATTGTACTTGGGGTGAAGTTTGTTCATACATACTAGTACTATTCCACAGTCCTAACATCCCTTTTGTCGGGGGCGCTACATCTTTTATATGGATGTAGGTGGTTCCATAACAGGTAGCTCAACCCGCCGTTAGTGGTGCCTCCTCTTCATCTCTTCAGCAGTTGTGGTGAGCCCCTCTTCTCCTCGGGGCCGTGTGTGGATTATACTATACTCTCTTTGCTTATGTAGTAAAGGTATAGCCGGGGCCTTGTTGCCGGCAAGTTATGTAAAGCCCCTAGTATTCGTAGAGGCTCCGTCGACATGATGTGGGTGTATATATGTATTTTTGGGTAGTAACAGTACGTATTCGGAATCGTGGATCATGTTGGAAAGTTATGTATGTATTATGTATGTTTGAATATCAATCGTTAAAATGTTAAAAGAGAAAAAAATGGAATTATGTTGTAAGATGTACCTTGAATCTAAATTCGGTTAATTAACATGAAATAGTGTATGTTATGAACACGGGGTAATATGTTGGGAAGGAAAGGCAATCGAAGTTCGCTTGACAAGGTTCATCCGGTTAGGTGCCGGTCTCGTGCTTCGATTTTCGGGGCGTGACAAACTTGGTATCAGAGCCTAAGGTTTTAAAAGTGTCCTAGGATGTCTCGGAGCCGTGTCTTGTAGAGCCCTTCTTATCGGTGTGTTGTCGACCACATCTATAATTAGGGGGCTGCATGGACATTTAGGTAAATACCCTTTCATTGTTACTCTGTATCATGCGATGGAGTGAAAGGTGAGAATGTCTTTATCTAATTCATGCATTGTCCTAATTTTCAGTAAATGGCACCAAGAAGAGAGCTCGACTGGGCCTAGAGGTCAATGCCACCCCGAGTGTGGACATACATCCTTTATCTGATGGTACGGGTGAGAATGATTCCCCGACCTTGAATCTTCCTGACTCCTCCGTGCGAGGCCAGTCTATCCCTATTCCTGCTCCAACAGAGGGTACTAAAATCCCTCCCGCTGATATTCCTGATCCTTCTTCAGTTCCAGCTTCCGGTTCTAGTATTTCTGATAGGGACCTCAGGGGAGCTATTCAGATGTTGACTTAGTTAGTGGCCTCCCAGGCCCAAAGATCTCAGGCTGCCCCTGCGTCCTCTAGCGAGCTAGGGGATTCTTCAGGTTCTATGGTCAACCAGTTTTTGTGGTTAGCCCCTCCAAAGTTCTCAGGCACCGACCCAGAGGCTGATCCTCAGGATTTTGTAGATGAAATGTACAAGAGTCTTCGGGTTATGAAGGCTACTGAAACAGAGGGAGTTGAGTTAGCTTCCTATCGTCTAAAGGGAGCAGCATATTCGTGGTTTGAGATGTGGGAGAGTTCCCGTGGAGAGGGGAGCCCTCCGGCGAGGTAGGTCGAGTTCGTAGATGCTTTTATGGATCATTTCTTGCCTACCGAGACTATGGAAGCCCATGCTGCAGAGGTTGAGGTCCTTAAGCAGGGTCACATGAGTGTGTGGGAGTACCATATGGAGTTTGTGCGCTTGTCCAAGTATGCTATCCACATGATGCCGACTATGGAGGCCAGAGTTCGTCGGTTTGTTCAGGGCCTTGGTCCCTCGGTTGTTAATGAAGCTGCTACAACTGCGTTTCATTCGGATATAAACTACGGGAAGATTGTGGGTTTTGCCTAGGCTACGGAGGCTCGAAAATTGAAGATAAGAACAGAGAGAGAGGGTAGTAGTAGGGCGCGGTCAGCGGGTAACCCTCGGAGCTCAGTTGGAGGTGGGAGATCAGCGCTTGGGAGGGGGTCATCAGGGCCATCTCAGTCCTATGCTCAGTCCTCAGCCAGTGCGCCGCCATCAGGGACAGATATCAGCAGGGTTGTCGCTTTGGGCCCGGTTCAGATAGCAGGAGGTTCCACCAGTCAGGTCATTCTCGTCGGAGGTTTCTGCAGCAGCGGAGGGCCCCATGCCCTAAATGTGGGAGGATCCATTCCGAGCCATGTTACTTGGACATTTCGATATGCTTCAGATGCGGAGTGAGAGGTCATACCTAGTGGAATTATCGTGCGCCCAATCAGTGCACGGGTAGGGGCACTGCTCAGACGTCCGGTTCTTCAGTCGCCACATCTTCAGCACGCCCTCCAGCTCCATTAGGGCGCGGTGCAACTAGGGGTAGAGCACGGGGTCAAGGGGGACCCAGTCGGTTCTATTCTTTAAGTGGTCGCTAGAGTGCAGAGGCTTCTCCAGATGTTTTCACAGGTATTTTGACTGTACAAACGCTTGATGTTTATGCTCTTATTGATCCGAGGTCCTCTTTGTCATATGTTTCTTCATTTATTGCTTCGATTTTTGGGATAGAACCCGAACAGCTTCATGAGCCGTTCTCAGTGTCGACTCCGGTTAGTGATTCTATTACGGCCGTGCTAGTCTATAGGAATTTTGTTGTTATGGTGTGTGGTCGAGATACCACGACCGATCTTATTGAGTTGGAGATGTTAGATTTTGATGTAATCATGGGAATGGATTGGCTTTATTCGTGCTTTGCTAAACTCGACTGCCGAACCAGAATTATGAGGCTCGAGTTTCCTAATGGACCAGCTATTGAACGGAAAGGGGGTGATGTGGTGCCGAAGGGAAGGTTTATTTCCTATCTTAAAGCCTCCAAGATGATCAAGAAGGGATGCATCTATCATTTGGTCCGGGTTGCGGACGCCACTTCAGAGGTGCCTTCTCCCGAGTCCGTGTCGGTTGTGAATTAGTTTCTTGAAGTGTTTCCGGATGAGCTACCTGGGATTTCGCCAGTTAGAGAGATTGATTTCGGGATTGATGTATTGCCAGATACGTAACCAATATTTTTTCCACCTTAAAGAATGGCGCCATCAGAATTGAGAGATTTAAAGGAGCAATTGAAAGATCTATTAGAAACGGGTTTCATTCGGCCAAGCGTGTCGCCTTGGGACACACCGGTTCTTTTTGTCAGAAAGAAAGATGGATCGCTTCGAATGTGTATTGATTATCGGCAACGCAACAAGGTCACCATCAAGAATAAATATCCACTGCCTCAGATAGATGATTTGTTCGATCATCTACAAGGTTCTAGGTTTTTCTCAAAGATTGATTTACGGTCAGGGTACCACCAGTTAAAGATCAGGGAGCAGGATATTCCTAAGACTGTCTTCAGGACTCATTATGGGCACTTTGAATTTTTTGTCATGTCTTTTGGGCTAACCAACGCCCCAGCAGCTTTTATGGATCTTCTTAATCGGATCTTCAAGCCGTTTCTTGACTCCTTCGTGATAGTCTTCATTGATGATATCCTTGTTTATTCGCGAAGTCAGGAAGATCATGCTAATCACCTCAGGGCAGTTCTGCAGACTCTTCATCAGCACCAGTTGTATGCTAAGTTTTCAAAATGTTAGTTTTGGCTAGAATCAGTCACCTTTTTGAGCCATGTTGTTTCTAGGGAACGGATTCAAGTTGAACCCCAAAAGATTTCAGCGGTAAAGGATTGTCCTAGACCAACGACCCCGACAGAGATTCGTAGTTTCTTGGGTCTAGCTGGGTATAATCGGAGATTTGTGGAGGGATTCTCTGCTCTCCCCTCCCCATTGACTAAGCTGACACAGAAAGCAGTTAAGTTTCAGTGGTCCGATGCTTGTGAAAAGAGTTTTCAGGAATTAAAGTCGAGATTGACTTCGGCACTAGTGTTGACCTTGCCAGAAGATTCGGAGGGATTCGTGGTTTATTGTGATGTTTCGAGAGTTGGTTTAGGGTGTGTGTTGATGCAGTGTGGTAAGGTTATAGCGTATGCTTCAAGAAAGCTCAAGAATCACGAGAAGAATTATCCGACGCATAATTTGGAGCTCGCAGCGGTAGTGTTTGCATTGAAAATTTGGCGACATTATCTTATGGGGTCCATGTGGACGTGTTCACAGACCACAAGAGTCTTCAGTATTTATTTAAGTAGAAGGAGTTGAATTTAAGACAGCGAAGGTGGTTAGAATTGCTCAAAGATTATGATATGAATATTTTGTACCATATAGGAAATGCGAATGTGGTAGCCGACGCTCTTAGTCAGAAATCCATGGGTAGCTTGGCACATTTAAAAGCCGGTCAGAGGCCTTTGGCTTGAGAGGTTCATCAGTAGGCCAGTCTTGGGGTCTGTCTTTCGACCTCAGATGAGGGGAATATTGTGGTGCGTAATGAAGCAGAGTCTTCGCTTGTAACGGAAGTCAAGGAAAAGCAATTCAGAGATCCAGCATTGATACAATTGAGGGAAGCAATGTTGAATCACAAAACTTCAGCATTTTCACTCGGTAATGATGACGGTGTCTTGCGGAGTCAAGGCTCATAATTCCAGGTATTCTGTTCACCCAGGTTCTATGAAAATGTATCACGATCTCAAGGAGATTTATTGGTTGAATGGTATGAAGAGGGGTGTGGCGGACTTTGTGTCTAGATGTCCGAATTGTCAGCAGGTGAAGGCCAAGCATCAGAGGCCCGATGGTTTGACTCAGCTTATGGAAATAGCGATGTGGAAATGGGAGATGATCACTATGGACTTCGTGCTAGGGTTACCTTGCACTCAGCGCAAGTTTGACTCCATTTGGGTGATAGTGGATCGACTAACGAAATTAGCTCACTTCTTGCCAGTCAAGTCCAACGATACTGCAGAATAGTATGCTCAGTTGTATATCTAGGAAATATTCAGACTTCATGGCACTCCAGTATCTATTATCTCGGATAGAGGGCCCCAGTTCACAGCTAACTTTTGGAGGAATTTTCAGAAAGGTTTGGGTACTCAGGTAAATCTCAGCACAACTTTCCACCCACAGACGGACGGTCAAGCAGAGCGAACTATTAAGACGCTTGAGGATATGTTACGGGCTTGTGTTTTGGATTTCAAGGGTAGCTGGGATGATCACTTGCCTCTTATAGAATTTGCTTGCAATAACAGCTTTCATGCTAGTATTCAGATTGCCCCATTTGAGGCATTGTACGAAAGGAGATGTAGATCTCCGATCGGATGGTTTGAGGTTGGTGAGGCAGAATTGATAGGGCCAGATCTTGTGCACCAACCTATGGAAAAAGTTAGAGTCATTCAAGAAAGGATGAAAACTGCTCAGAGTCGTCAGAAATCCTATGCGGATGTTCGTCGTAGAGATTTAGAGTTTCAAGTAGATGATTGGGTATTCTTGAAAGTATCTCCCATGAAGGGAGTTATGCGGTTTGGAAAGAAAGGGAAATTGAGCCCAAGGTATGTCGGGCCATATCGTATCGCTCAAAGGATAGGGCAAATCGCATATAGTCTAGAATTGCCTCCTGAAATGTCATTAGTGCACCCGGTATTCCATGTGTCTATGTTGAAGAAGGTAATTGGATATCCATCCGCCATCGTGCCAGTTGAGACCATTGAGATTAATGATGAATTGTCATATGAAGAGGTTCCGTTTGCTATTCTTGATAGGCAAGTCTGTAGATTGAGAAACAAAGAAATTTCTTCTGTTAAAGTATTATGGCGAGGTCAGCAAGTCGAGGAAGCCACGTGGGAAGCGGAAAATAAAATGAAAGAAATATCCCCATTTGTTTGAACAAGTCTAGTAGTGATCGTGAGGATCGCCATCTCTAAGTGAATACACCCTTGTGTTTGATCTTGTGTAATAACACCTCACCCTCTTGAGTTCCTTGTCATTGTAACATCTCAATTTGTGCCATGTTTGTGTATGTTGTGATTATTTGAGTAATGTGCAGCTCCTTGTAGCAAGCTGAAATTATGTGCAATTCATGTGGTAGTTAGATGATATGCACGTTGTGGTGTTGACTAAATCATGTATGAGCAGGTTGAAGTAATTGAATTATGTATGATTTGATGGGATAACTGAAGTCTATGCAAATGATTAGAGTAAGTGAAACTATGTGAACTCATGTGATGGTTAAAAGACTAATAGAAGTGTAGATTGGTAATGATTAATTGAAGTTATATGGCATGTGTAAGTAATTGAATATATGCAAGTTGTTGAGGTAACAAGGTTATATACAAGTTGTTAAAATAACTGCATTATGTAGCATTAATTTGGAAATGTGTTTCGGGGGCTCTCTGACAGGTAGATAGGCCTAATTACAGAGGAAACTCTGGCGAAATTTTCAGAAAATATCGGAGATGATGAAAACTGGGGGTTGGCATAATGTGTTTTCAAAGCCGAATGATTTACCAATCCTCATTCGAGGACGAATGATTTTAAGTGGGGGAGGATGTAAAGACCCGTAAAATTTCATGTCTAAAATAATGCCTGAATAGGTCCTTGTGTTGTATAAATGTAGAAATTCTTAAAATGGACTTATTTTGAGTTAAAAGTACCCCGGGATTTGAAAGATAAAATTTTCCAGGAAATTGCGTGTAATGCGATGCACTATGCGACCGATAATAGGTATGCTGACCGCATAGTGGTGGCATACCTTGGCAGGCTACTGCCCAAATGGAGGACAACTATGCGGCTCAGAATGCGATCGCATTCTGGAAATGCGGACCGCATAGCTGTCGCATTCTTGCCCGATGGGTTTTTGGCGAGGGAGGTTATGCGACGCACTATGTGATCGCATAACAGGTATGCGACGCACTATGCGATCGCATAACAGGTATGCGGACCGCATAGTGGTCACATACATAGGACGAATGTTTCCAGTTTAGGCCCATTTTGAGGGCCATTATGCGACAGGAATGCGATCGCATTCCTAAACGCATTCCGTGTCGGGGCTCCTAATTTATAATTTTAAAACCCGACACCCCTGCTCAATAAAACACCCCTCCCCTTCATTTTTAATAATTTTCTAACTAAAAATAGAGAGAAAAAAGAGAGTTCTTGAGAGAGAGGATTTCAACATCATCCATTTGATTTTCCACAATCACTCAAGCCCGGGAATTATCGAGTTATTGTCTTTTTCACTCAAAGAGGTAAGTCTTCACCCTATTTTCCCCAAATTTCTCAGATTTTGGTTAAGATTAAAGCACACATAGATTGGTTCTTAAAAATTAAAGTTGAAACCTTGCATGCATGTTCATTTATTGTCATAATCTAGTAAAGGGAAGTGGGTTAGAGTAAATATTCACAAAGAAGGGGTTTGTAATCTAAGAGGTCACATAACATCGATAAAATGCCTAAGCGAGTACGAATCGTGTTCATGATTCCCAATTCTAAGATGAATGTGTTACATTATGAATTAGATTGACGTTGCTTGACGGTCCGGTGATTTGTGATAGAAATTAAAAGGGGAATATTCGGCACAAGGTATGTATGGCTAACTTTAACCTTTGTAGAATCCTCTTGTTGGTGTCCGAGCATTTGGTATGAGTTTCTTGCTTGAGCATCCGTGAATTGATTGTTCTAATGTGTTGAGACGTAAGATTCTATTCTCTGATTGTCCTAGTTGATTGCCATGCCACCATGCTATGTGAAATTGTGAAAATGGTGGTTCTTTGTGCTTACTCTATCATGTGCAAAGCTCGTTAATTGTTGAATACCTCGGTATGAGAGGATGTACTACCAAACGAAAGAAATGATAACAAATCCAATTATTGAATGTATCTAAGTGCTAAAGGTTGTGTAAAAAATGATGAAAGTAAATATGGACTGATTTTATTGAGTTAAATGATTGTGGCAACACCATATATGAATTACTGATTGGTAATAATCATTGTGCCTTGATTTCACACAGTTGTTGGTTGATATGAACTTATGTTCTTTATGATGAAGATCCTTGTGATTTAATTGGTGGTGATTGTTTATATGAAATGTGATTGTCTGGTGGGATCGGGTTGCACGCCGCAACACGGGGTAATAAGGGTGGACGAGGTAATAAGGGTGAGAGAAGGTGATAAGGGTGGCCTAGGTAATAAGGATGGAATGTGATCACATTGAAAGGAGAATTTGTGAAACTCGTGAATATGGTGGTGTTGAAAAGGGAAATCTGTGAAACTCTTGATTTATGTTGTTTCTATTTCTGTGCAATGCTTGTGTGTTCTATTAACTGCCTCTTATCTGTGTACTGCTTGATTGTACTTGGGGTGAAGTTTGTTCATACATACTAGTACTATTCCACAGTACTAACGTCCCTTTTTCGGGGGGCGCTACATATTTTATATGGATGTAAGTTGTTCCATAGCAGGTAGCTCAGCCCGCCGTTAGTGGTGCCTCCTCTTCATCTCTTCAGCAGTTGTGGTGAGCCCCTCTTCTACTTGGGGCCGTGTGTGGATTATACCACCCTCTTTTTGCTTATGTCATAAAGGTATAGACGGGGCCTTGTTGCCGGCAAATTATGTAAAACCCCTAGTATTCGTAGAGGCACCGTAGACATGATGTGGGTGTATATATGTATTTTTGGGTAGTAACAGTACATATTCGGAACCGTGGATCTTGTAGGAAAGTTATGCATGTATTATGTATGTTTGAATATCAATCGTTGAAATGCTTAAAGAGAAAAAAATGGAATTATGTTGTAAGATGTACCTTGAATCTAAATTCGGCTAATTCACATGAAATAGTGTATGTTATGAACACGGGGTATTACGTTGGGAAGGAAAGGCAATCCAAGTCTGCTTGACTGGGTTCATCTGGTTAGGCGCCGGTCTCGTCCCTCGATTTTTTGGGCGTGACATCTACGGACCACAAAGATCATCGTCCCTAATTAAAAGGGTTGTTCTCAGGCCAATGCTCACACACCAAGTTTGTATCTAGTTCAAAATGCACAAGCTCACACTCAGTCATCTGGACGAAATATTATGCACATGGACACAACTTTCCAACCCCTATACTTGAACCCTACCTCTAGTTCAAATACCTAAATTCGATTTACCCACATCATAAATTGTTCCCCCAGCGATGATTTTCAATACAATCATGCAAAAATGAACACCCACAGCAAGGGATTGAGAAGAAGGGGAAGGGTAATGAAAGCAAATGGAATTCTTTAAATTGATCAAGCAAGAGAAAGGGTTGAATTGTACATACCAGATAGTAGAGGGCGGAAGATTTCTGTCTGAAGAACGAGTAGGGTAAGCCCTTCCTTTTCAATTCCTTTTTGATTTTGTGTTTTTTTCAATGTTTTTGGTCTTTTTTATATTTTCTTTTGTGTTATGCGGTGCCTGTGTGTGGGGGAGCGTGAATGAATGACAAAATTTAATAGTGAGGGATTTAGGGTTTAATACTTGGGGGTTCGCGGTGAGGAAGTGCATCGTATAACACATTATGCTGTCTCATATATGTTATGCGATGGGTTAGTGACTGAGTGATGCAAATTAGCTTTGCAACAGGTTCTGCGGTCCCATAATCGTTATGCGTGCCGCGGAAAACAAAATCTCACCGCATTTTTGAAGGCCCCGATTTCATTTTCTTCTGATTGTGTCTGCAATCATTATGCGGTTTGCAAATCCATTATGCGGCCGCATACCACATGTCTTGCTTTCCTTCATTTTCCTTTGCCCTTGCACCTTGTTTCATTGTATTTTGGGTTAACTGCATTTTAACACACATTTCAAACAACTCAACACTAATAACTGAACCTATATAATTTAAAATCTAACCAAAAAGTGTTACCACACATGGGTTTCCTCCCAAAAATCTCTTGATTTAACTCGCGGCACGACAATGTTGCCCTCATTTTGGCTAATCAGTGGTGGGGGCTGGTGTAGGACCATCCATGAGTGTGAATTGTTCTACCAAGTGCCTTTCTAAATTGGTTCCGAGGTAATGCTTGACCCTTTGTCCATTTACTATGAGGGATTGAGTTCCATCCTCAGACTCCAATTCAATAGCGCCATAGGAAGACACATTCACCACTTTTAATGGGCCAGACCATTTGGATTTGAGTTTGCCCGTAAATAGCTTGAGTCTTGAGTTGAAGAGTAAGACTAAGTCACCTAATTTGAATTCCCGCTTCAAAATCTTCATGTCATGAACAAACTTCATTCATTCCTTATACATGGATGCACCCCATAGGCATGAAGGCAGAATTCTTCCATCTCGTTAAGTTGTGTCATTCTTAGATTAGCAGCTTTGGCACAGTCAGGACTCAACTTTTTCAATGTCCACATAGCTTTGTGTTCAATATCCACTGGAAAATGACACGCCTTAACAAAAACCAACTGATGGTGAGGTGCAAATGTGAGTCTTAAATGATGTGCGATATTCCCACAATGCGTTATCTAGCTTCCTTAACCAGTCAGTCCTGATTGCATTAACAGTTTTTGCTAGGATGTTTTTAATCTCCCTATTTGAGACTACAACCTTACCGCTTGGCTGAGAATGATAAGGGGTGGCCACCTTATGCTTAACTCCATATTTTTTTAGCAGCCCGGCGAAAGCCTTGTTGCAAAAGTGAGAACCACCATCACTAAGGATGGCCCTTGGGGTTCCAAACCGCGTAAATAGGTTATCCTTCAAGAAAGCGGTTAGACTCCTTGCCTCATTGTTAGGCAACGCGATTTACTCGTCCCATTTGGAGACATAATCTAGTACCACCAAGATATATGTCATGCCATAAGAGCTTACGAAGGGACACATGAAATATGTCCCCCACACATCAACGATCTCGACCTCCATCACAAAATTCATAGGCATATCATGTCTTCTATTAATTGACCCTTGTCTTTGACATTGATAACATGCCTTGACCATTTGGTTTGTGTACTGGTAGATAGATGGCCAATAATATCCATATTCAAGCACTTTTTCCACTGTACGGTTTCCACCATGATGGCCCCCAACTGGGGAGTCATGACATGGTTTGAGAATTTGAATTATCTCATCTTTCGGAACACAACACCGAATGACGTTGTCGGTGCAAATCTGGAACATAAAGGGTTCCTCCAAATAATATTTCCTACACTCCCGCAATAACCTTTTCTTTTGATAAGCTTCCAATCCACCGGGGATAAGGTCACTAACAAAGAACTTACCGATGTCGGCATACCAAGGAGTGAAGGTGCTAGACAATGCAAATATGTGTTCATTTGGGAAGGCATCATTAATTTCAAGATCTTCTTTGGTCTCCCTGCCTCATCAAGACAAGATAAGTGATCCGGAATTTGATTATTTTCCTTTCCGATCTTTGACTTCAAAGTCAAACTCTTGTAACAAAAGAACCCACCTAATCAATATTGGTTTAGCATTCTTCTTCGCCATAAAGTAGCGGAGAGCAGCATGATCGGTGTAGACTATCACTTTGGACCCTAACAAATAGGCCCGGAATTTTCAAAACCATAGACAAAAGCAAATAGTTCTTGCTCCGTCACAGTGTAATTAATTTGTGCGTCATGGAATGTCTTGATTGCATAGTGGACAGGATGATGAATCTTGTTATGCTGTTGACCAAGTACAGCCCCAATAGGTACACCACTGGCGTCACATATGAGTTCAAATGGAAGAGACCAATCAAGTGTGACAATAATAAGTGTCGTGTGTCGCTTTCAATTCCTCAAAAGCTTTGAGGAACTTCTCATCGAAATCAAACTTTGCATCCTTTTCAAGGAGCTTGCACATGGGACTTGCATTTTCTGAGAAGTCTTTGATAAAACGCCTATACAAACGGCATGCCCCAAAAAGTTCCAAACGCCTTTTACCAAAGTGGGAGGAGGAAGCTTGGAAATGATATCAATCTTTTCTCGATCAAACTTTATGCCTTGCTTGGAGATTTTGTGGCCCAGAACAATACCCTCGCCCTCCATGAAGTGACAAATTTTTCCCACTTTAGCACAAGGTTGGTTTCCTCACATCTTTTCAGCACTTGTCTAAGGTTATCAAGGCAATGCTTAAAGGATTCCTACTACATAAAAGTCATCCATGAACATCTATAAGAAATCCTCCACCATGTCTGAGAAGATTGACATCATGAATCGTTAAAAGGTGGTCGGGGAATTGCATAGCCCAAATGGCATCCGGCCAAAGGCAAAGGTCACATACGGGCATGTGAATGTTGTCTTCTCTTGATCCTCTAAGGCGATGTTGATTTTGTAGCAGCCGGAATAACAATCCAAGACGCAATAAATGACCTTATCGCTAGTCGTTCAAGCATTTGATCAATAAAAGGCATAGGGAAATGGTCTTTGCAAGTAGCACTATTGTCCTTCCGGTAATCCATGCAAACTCTCCATCAAATCGCCATCCTCGTTGGGGTGAGTTCATTTTTGTCATTTTGAATCACGGTCATGCCTCTTTTCGTTGGCATACATTGTACCGGACTCACCCAAGGACTATCAAAATGGGGTAGAAGACCCCGACATCCAATCATTTTATGATTTCTGTCTTCACCACCTCTTGCATGGAAGGGTTTAACCATCTTATATGCTCCACACTAGGTTTTCTCTCTTGCTCCAATTGTATCTTGTGCTCACAAATTTCAACGGGAACCCCTCAGATGTCCGCTATTGTCCACACAATGGCCTGTCTGTGCTCCCTCAGGATATTCAACAAGTGTTCAACCTGCACCTCATTCGACAAACAAAAAATGATTACAGGTAGAGTTTCGTTAGAGCCAAGAAATTTATACCTTAAGTGCGGTGGAAGTGGGTTGAACTCAAGTTCTGGTGGCTCGATAATTGAAGGCTTAGCGGGAGGAGTGACTCTATTCTCTAAGTCAACCAAAAGTTTCTTTGGTGCATAAGTGTAGGACCCAAGATCTTCCAATGCGTTTACCGATTCCATGTATCCTTCCATGTCTTCACTATTAAAATTTACCAAAATAGTCGTCAATGCCTCACCACGGCATTCTTATTTCATATTTACCTCGATTGCATCCTCTGCCTCATCAACAATATCAATTACTGAGATACCTTTGTATGCTGTGGCAATTTCATACCCTTACTCGCTTGAAAGGTCACCTCTTCGTCATTAACTCTCAACATGATCTCATTATGTTCCGAATCCATGAGTGATCTTCTTATAGCAAGGAATGGTCTCCCTAAGATGATAGGGATATCTTTATCAACAACATAATCAAGGATAACAAATTCGGCAGGGAGGAGGAACTTCCCCACTTTCACAAGAACATCGTCAACAATTCCCACAGGTCTCTTTATTGGACGACCGGCCATTTGCAACCTCATACTTGTAGACCTAGGCATACCTAACCCTGCTTGCTTGTAAATATCAAGAGGAATTAAGTTCATGCTAGCCCCATTAACACAAAGAGCTCGTGCAAAATTGCACAATCCGATAGTGCACGGAATGGTGAAGGCTCCCGGGTCCTCCTTCTTTTGAACAGTGGATGTTGCAATGATAGAACTAACCCGGTGAGTCACATTCACCACTTCATTATTGGTGGTTTTCTTTTTAGTGATCAAGTCTTTCAAGTACTTTACAAAACCGACATCTCTTGAAATGCTTCCACAAATGGAATGTTCACCGATTATTTCTTGAGAATGTCATAGAACTTCTCGAGTTTGCTATCATAAACCCTTATAGAAATTCTTTTAGGGAAAGGAGGAGGAGGCCTAGGAATTGGTGCTAGAGTTTTTGTTGTGTCTTACCTTTTCCTTAACCTCTTCACAGTTCACTTCTTGAATTTTCACCTCATTTGGGAGTCTTTAAGCTTCAACAAAAATTGGTACCTCAACTTTTTCCTCAAGTTCTTGTTCAGAATCTTCCACTTCGACCACTTGTTCATTGTCTCCTTGAAGTAGTTTCCCGTTTCGAGTTGTGATTGCCATACAATGAGAAGTCGGACCACTCCCACTACCTTTTGGGTGTGCAATTGTGTCACTTGGGAGCGTGCCTTTCTGATTTGGGTTTTTCTCTCTTGAGAGGTCTCTCATTTGTATATCCAATTTTTGAATAGATGCGGTGTGAGAACCCACAAGCTCCGTCATATTCTTCATTGAAGTATCAAATCTTTCTTTATTTTGCAATACTAGTTCAAGAATTCTTTCCAACTTGGACTCACTCGAAGAACGTTCCTTCCAATGCGGAGAGTTAGAATATTGCCCCTTTGGTGGAAAATAGGGGTTTGGACTTTGATTTGAAAAATTATCGTTGTGTTTGTTCCAATTTCCTTGACTTGAACCACCTTGGTCATTTCTCCACTATTGGTTGCCTTTCCCTTGCGGGTTAGACCTCCATTGGTTTTGTTTCCCTAAACCTTAGTAAGTTTGTCTTTGATATCCTCCTTGAGAATTGTTGACATAATTTTCTTCTTCGTAATCCTCATTTGACATGGGTTGCACATCTTCCACATCATTCACCTTTTTGTTTGTCTTTCAAAGAACATCTTCGTCAACACATAGATGTTGGTTTCAAGACCAACAATTACTTGATATATTTCTTGGTTCTCCTTAATCCTGTGTGTCAAGGAAGGAGTACCATATGCAATTCCACCTATGTTGTCTTCCGAGTGCCAAGCTTGGTTATGTTTAGCCATGTTGTCAAGGATTTGTGTGATCCTTGCAAATGGTTATCCATAACGAATCCATCAACTACATATTTGGCTATGTATTGATTCATAGGATCAAAGCCCATATAAAACTTCTCCAACAAGATGTTGTCCAAAAAACAACGATTCAGTGACCTCACTAAATATAGCTTGAATCGGTCCCATGGCTCATGTAGATGCCCTCCCGGTAGTTACTTGAAGAAGAAAATTTTATCCTGGAGCTCGGACTTCTTGCTTTGCTGGAACCATTTTACTAGGAAACCTTGGAAAATTTTGGGACAATTATGAATGAAATTAGGTGATAGATTTTGGATCCATTGTCTTGCCTCTCCAGTTAAATAGTACTTGAACACCCTCAACCTTAGGGCATCATCTAAAATGTGATTCTACTTGTCCATCGCACACACACCCAAGAAATTTCTGAGATGTTGTGTCGGATCATCATCTGTGGAATTTCGAAAAAACTCCTCTACCTTGAGCATTAAGATTAGACTGTGTTCCACCTTGAAGGTGGCAACATCAACCCTTGGAGGGACAATGACATTTGTATCCTCAATATACTAATCTATATACGCAAAAATGCTTTCTTCCTCCGGCTTGCCCATGTTTACCTAGTGACACTAAGAAAATCAAGAGAGTGAAATGGAATAGAAGAATATGTAAAGTAAAACACACACTAATTAGTAATTTCAAAAGCATACTCCTCGATAACGGTGCCAAAATTTGATACGCTCAAATTACACCTAAATAAATGGTGTAAGGCGGTCGATATCAAATATAATAACCAAACTAGGTTGGGGTGGAATCCCACAAGGAATAGGTGTGAAAAAGTTTCTTGTATAGTGTGAAACTCGACTTAAGTCGTACTCCTACTCTGTTAGCTCAATAGAGAATGTTGTAATTGTGAATTATTACGAAAACTATTTTCTTATGAGATTGTAATTAATTTACTTAGGGAAACCAATGTTGTGTCCCCATCAATGGATTGTAATGCTATTAGTGTTAACATAATATATTTCTAATGGAAGGTCCTTTGATATGCAAATGGTTTCTAAATGACTACCTAATATTTTCCAATAATTAGCTAGTATTTTCTCTTGATGATTTTCCCAAATATAAAAGAGTTATAGAGAACAACCAATATTTTCCAAATAGAATCCACTTATTCCTAAGCACCTCTATTAAACAAGGTTTAAAGCCTTGAGTTTTTGCTATTCAATTCAACCAAACCCTAACCCACTTTTCCAAGTAAAGATAGAGTAAAATGGCATTAGTCAATGTTTGCAACCATCAACAATAAATGAAGTGTGAGAAATGAATAGATATCAACCAACCATTATATATATATTCATTGGTAAACACCCATTAACATTACACCCATTTAGGGTCCACAATCGTAGTATTTAAAACTAGCTACTTCTACTAGAATCCAAGAACAAAGCAATAACTAAAGTCATAAAGCTTACAAAGATGACTAGATTCTCTCTTCAAAAGCTTCAAAATTGTTACACCCCATGGTTTCGTACGTGAAAGTACGCCATAAGTAAATTGTTGAAAGCTCGTAAATGAGATATTACGTCCTGTATTTTCGTACGTTAAAGTTTTGTCGTAAGTCAATCGATATAAGCTCGGGAATGAGATTATTTTGAGGTTATAGTTATTATGCTAGTTCAAACGAGTGATAAATAAATTCATAAAGGTGAGAGGGTAAGTAAATCGAAGAAAATAAGTTTCGTCAAATTTTGATATTTTGGGATAAAATATTGTCCGAGCTATAATACCCGGTATTATGGACTAATGTCATATAAGGTACCACATCACCATGATAGTGAGGTGTATAAAGTGTGTTAAACGTGAGTAGTACTTTAAGTAATTTGAGGTAATTCTTAAATATGTGGTAATTGGTTAATTATTGGATTAGTGGGGGATTAATAAGTGTATTAGGGAAATGAGTGAATTTATGGATAATGTGTAACCCCTTCCAACATGGCAGCCCAAATAGGCATCGATGATGAGTCTTAAGTCGCAAAATCAAGGTGGCATGTTATGGGTTTAAGGACAAAGATTAGTCATCACCTAGTGGGCCCCACACCCACCAAGGATTAAGACATTCCTCTAAATCACTTAAAGAGATTGGATATCTCTACAACACGAAGGATTAATACTTCAATCAATTCATACAAAGATTCATGTAAGTAGTAACGTGAATCTCTTGAAACACAAATTCAAACGAGATTTCTTAGCACCTTTGCAACATGAGATTTTGCAATTTTAAGGGAGTACAGTGCAATCTTTCTCAAGAATATCATACAAATTTTCCCCTACTTCGATCCGCCGTTATGTGTTCTTCACAAAAGACGCGTGTTAGAGGAATTGTCAAGAGAATCAACCCAGGTATTCTAAGGCTATCCCTTCTTTCTTTTGGCATGATCCATACGATACAAACGAAACGAGCAAATGCAGAATTTTCATAAATGACTCTATTCATAGAAATACTAGAGATGCTTATGTTCATGATTTTTCATGTGTCATATTATTCTATCATCTATTCAGGGGTCTCAGAAAATACATATGTTGATAAAGTTTATATCATGATATTAGTCAAAGGTATAATGCTCTTATGACACTCCGAAAGATTTTATTGACGTACTTCTCATGCATTGCATTCATTTACATTGACCAACTACTAGATGGCGTTATATGCGCGTATATATGTTGCGCCCCCTTTTTCCTCTCCTCTCGGATTGGTCATGGTTTTTAACTTTATCGTGACAACTCATTTCCATTTGGGATAAGGGATGTAAGGATTTGAAGAGTCTCCACCTAACTAATTAAGGTGCGTTAGGGCACCTACCAAGGGTCACAATAACACTATTTGGATAACCAGAGATTGGGTAAGGGCTTGAAATTACTCCAAGGGGAAGGTGTTAGGCACCCCTGAAAGTCCACAATTGTTGTTCCCGGCCAAACAAGCTTTGTGAATTTAGACAAGTAGCAAATAGGCAGTCAAAGTATGTAGACAGATAGTGGTTTGAAGAGATTCGTAGTCTAAGTACACATATGTAATGAAGTTTAAAAAGATTTATGGTCTAAGCACATATATGTAAAGGATAGGGGAGTCCTAAGTTGTTTGTCCTATAGGATCACATCAATACAATGCTCGGTAATTACTCCTCAGTGAGGGGCTACACGTGGCATTAGCGCACTAGTCATCCTATCCATGTCTACCCTTTATCCCACTCCTTAGCGGTTATTTAAGAGAGTTTTATTTAACGATCTCTATGAATACTGTTACCCGTCCTTTCCTTAAGGTCATGGAGGACCTCTAGATATAAGTAGTTCTAGAAAGACCCCTAAGGTTCTAAAAGGGTAAAATTCTAGGCGACAGGCAAGAACAAGTAGGACTTAACAAATAAGTGTAGGAAAAGCAGTTAAGAGGCCCAAGTTTACCTCCACAGATAATGCATATAAGCAGCACGTCTCAAACACAAACAAGAGGCAATTTTATTAGACAAGACCCTAAGATAGGATATCAAAGTGAATATCAATGCACAAATGTAACGACTCGACCGGTCGTTCCGTAGAATTTGCATAGTTATTCATGTTTCTACCTTGTTATGCATTGTTTAGTTGTTTATGATGTGTTGGAGTCGGCTGGTTCGGGTTCAAAGTGGTAGTAGTGAGGATTGAGACACTTAGTCTCTTAAAGTAGCCTTATAGTTGGAAAAGTCAACTACGAGTTCACTTATTGGTAAACGACCTCGGAATGCAGATTTTATGCCTCGGACAACTTCGTTAGGTGATTTGGGACTTAGGAGGGTGTTTGGAATGATGTTTTGATGTCCGGTGTAGAATTAGGCTTGAATTGGCGAAAGTTAGTTTTTGGCGATTTCTGGTCAGCAGTGAAAAATAGGATATCGGGGTCGGAATGGAATTCTGAAAGTTGGAACAGGTTCGTAATGGCATTTTGGATATGTGTGCAAAATATCAGGTTAATCGGAGGTGTTTTGGATGATTTCGGCATCCTTGGTGAAATTTAGAAATTTCAAAGTTTGTAGGCTTGAATTTGATGTGACTTTTGTGTTCATGCATTATTTTTTGTGCTTCGAGGGCTCGACTAAGTTTGAATGAGGTTAGGGGACATGTTGGTATTTTTGGTTGGGGTCCCGAGGTGCTCGGGAATTATTTCAGATGGTTAACGGAAGTTCGAACTTGGGAATTTGCAGCAAAACTGTTATTGATGTCCTTTTACTGATGTGGCCGCACATGCGGATGGGGAGCCGCAGGTTTGAAGGTCCTTGCGCAGGTGCGGAAGACGGGTTCCTGGCCAATGAGCACAGGTGCAGACGCCCGGTCGCACCTACGAGCCCGCAGGTGCGAGAAGGGGGTCGCAAGTACGGAAGTCCGGATTTAAGCCATTTTCGTAGGTGCGCACCTGGGACCACAAGTGCGAGTCCGCAGGTGCGAGAAATCTTCCGCGGGTGCGGAATTCGCTGGGCAGAAAGTATAAAAGGGTGCCTTCACGAAATTTCACCCATTTTTCACCATTTGTGGACGAGTTTGGAGCTTTGAGCAATGTTTTTCAGAGGGAAATTGAGGTTTATCAATTGGGTTAATTACTTGGACTCCATCTCTTGTGGTTGTGATGATTTTTCTACTGTTAGTCATGAAATTGGTAGGAATTAAGGAAGGAAAAGGGGTGATTAGGGCTTGAGATTAAGATCCTTAGAATGGGGATTTGAGGGGTCATTTGGACTCTGATTTCAGTGTTCTTGATATGCATAGACTTGGGGGAGTATGGGGATTCTTTTGGTGTAAATTATATCTAATTCCGAGACGTGGGCCCGGGGGACGGGTTTGGCTAATTTTCGGGAATTGTGCCTAATTTTGATAGTTTTGTTTCCCTAACATATTTTGATGTTTTGAATCTTATTTTAATACAATCGGATCATTTGGGAGTCGATTCGAGGGGGAAGAGCATCGCGAAGTAGTTTTGAACTGTTTTGAGGTAAGTAACGATTGTAACTCTAGACCTGAGGGTATGAAACCCCGATATTTTACATTGTTTTAATAAGTGAGGTGACACACTTGCTAGGTGACGAGCGTGTGGGCATACACCGATATGGATTGTGACTTGGTCGGTCATGTAGCGACTATTAAGCCGTATAATTGGCTTGAAATCATGAAATAACCTGTATTTTAGAGACTTATACTTACTTATGGGGGTTAAGCCATGTTTGGGGCCTTGTGCCGATCTGTTTAAACCCTCAGGGGTATTTTTACACTATCCTCACAGTATCCTGATAGAATATTTGTGAACTCAGTTATGTTTTCTGGTTGTTAGTATTTTTACTGTTACCACACTGTTTTAAAACTCTGAGAGGTATGTTGGGCTGAGTCCCGTGAGTTGAGATGAGATGCCCGAGTGGCTTGTGAGGATGACTGAGTGAGGCCGAGAGCCTAGTGTGTGAGGATAGTTATGGATCGGGCTACACGTCGCAGCAATTATATATATTATATGGATCGGGCTTCATGCTGTAACAATTATATATATTATATGGATCGGGCTGCGCGCTGCAACATTATATAGTATATGGATCGGGCTGCACGCCGCAGCAACATAGTGCTTGGGTTGTAGGAGCCCCTGCGGAGTCTGTACACCTCGAGTGAGCACAGTCAACTATTATATGGATCGGGCTCCACGCCGCAACAATATATAGCTAATGCGGCGTGCAGCCCGATCCA
>ML246132.1:2973-23539 GCA_005239495.1 Nicotiana undulata | reverse complement strand
TATATATATATATATATATATATATATATATTGGGGTATGAGGAAAGGTTGTGGTGTTATTACGCACCACCACCTGATCAGCTGGTATACGTTGATGATTTGCCCACAATGGCCGAGATGTATTATGGGGTGCCCGTAAAGGCTTGATGATGTTATGAACGCATATACCTATTCATGGTATGACATTTATATGCATATGCATGAAATTATAAATAGTAAATTATTCACCAAGCTATTCATACATACATGTCGAGTCTTTTAATCCATGTTCCTCTCATGTCGATTATTTACTGATTTCCATCCCTTACATACTCGGTACATTATTTGTACTGATATCCCTTTTCCTAAGGACACTGTGTTTCATGTCTGCATGTCCTGATACATTATTTGGTCAGTATGATTAGTATATGTATAAACTAATGTGGCGGGGCCCTGTCCCGACCTTTATGATATTTTGTACTCTTAGAGGCTTGTAGACAGATGCCATGTATATGAAAGATTGTATGGCCTTATCGTCCTATGTTTTGGGTATATAAACGATCATGTCGGCCTTATAGGACCATACTTCATATGTATAAGTATGTATATCATGGTGGGTCATCCAATGTCGAGTATCCCCTCATGCTTTATTCTAGTTATCTCACAACAGCCTTTCCATTTCATTTACCTATGATAGTATGATACGAAAGGTATGTTACGTTGGTACTCGATTGAGTAAGTTACCAGGTGCCCGTCATGACCCATCGGTTTGTGTCGTGACATGTTGAGACCCACTGCGGTCATTTTTGTTGTTTAATTATTTGCTTAGACGGCAATTATGTACTCAGTCGCATCCATTATTTGCATATAATACCTTAGTCTCTGTCATTATTATTGTTGTGTTATATATCATTTATTAGAGAAAATTGGCATGATCATTGTGAGCCGAGAGACTAGAGAAATCGATGACTGAGTTGGGGCCCGAGAGCCATGCGTAAGTGAGATATATGGATCTGGTGCATGCCACAATAGGCCTTATGGATATATATGGATCGAGTTTCACGCCGCAATAGGCCTTATGCTTATATGTGGATGGGGTTGCACGCCACAACATGCCTTATGACTATATCTGGATTGGGCTGCACGCCACATCAGGTCTTATGTCTATATGTGGATCGGGCTGCACGTCGCAGCAGACCTTACATGCTTTATTTTTACTATTTATGGGATCGGGCTGCATGCTGCAGCAGGCACTGTACAGTGCTGAGTGACTGAGTGTGTCGAGCTAGAATTGAGTCAGCCAGATTGAGTGCTCTGAGAGTTTGAGAACGTGAGGTTTTCATTGTGTTGCATCAGATACGATATTCATATTTGCATATAGATATAGAGATTTCATATACCTCATATCCGTCAAACACGACATATTTTAACTATGTTGGACTTGACTGTTAAATCGGGAAGCCTATCTACATTTCTTGTATTGTATATGAATAGATTATGGATATTTTTGGAGATATTAATGTCCAATTTCATGTCATTTCTGTACTATTAAATTCTTTATTTTTACAACATTGTTGAGCTCATCAGTGCTTTTGTTACGACCCAATTTCCCTCCGCTGGGTTTCCTGACGGCACCTAGTCTATACGACTAGGTAAGCCTAAAGATGTGCGGAATCAAAATGTAAAACAACACAATAATAGAGGATGAAGTAAGCGCAATACTATTAAACTGTGCCGCTCGGCATTTACAGCTTTACTCTGCCCAAAACCCGGAATATCAACAATATCACAAGCTGTACACTATAGCTCAATACAACGAACCGGAAAATATTTCTGTTTAAGTACTAAGACTATACTAAGATAAGGAAAGGGACTCGGAAGGTTCTGCGGACGTGGCAGAAATACCTCACGGTCTCCAAAAGGGTTGCAGAAGTCCTAACTCCGGTACTGGGTGCTGGTACCTGGATCTGCACATGGGGAAAACATGCGCAGAAGAGCGTGAGTACTCCACATTCGGTACTCAGTAAGTGCCAAGCCTAACCGCAGTCAAGTAGTGACGAGGTCAGGTTGAGGATCTACTGAGTTTTCAAACAAAATAGTAATAATTTAACAGATGCAAATAAATAGAAATAATTAACGGAAATTTAAAGTAAAACTAGAAGAATAATGTAAAGTAGCCCTCAACTCAGCACATCATATAACTTAATAGATAATCGTGCAATGCAATGCAGGGGGAAAGCTCCCGGGTCTCAACCCGTAGTCCCAACGTAAATATGCAATGCAGTATTGGGGGAAAGCTCCCGGATCTCGGTCCGTAGTCCCAATTTAAATATGCTATGCTAAAGCTCCCGGATATCGGTTCGTAGTCCCAATTTAAATATGCTATGAAATACAGGGGGAAAGTTCCCGGATCTCGGTCCGTAGTCCCAATTTATATGCAGTGCAAGATGTATACCGGATGCAGCGTAATTCAATAGTTTAGGAAAATAGTAGGCAATATAGAGTAAAATACTTCATCAAGGTTCAAATAGTAGTAGTGAGTTGAAAATCAGGTAAAATCGGTTGACATGTTTAAATCTTAAGTTGCTACTCAGTTTAAAACGATCACAATAATAATAGAATTGAAAATGAGGTATGACATAGAAAGAACGAAGGAAATTTAGTAAAATAGCCAATGCACGCACCCGTCACCTCACGTACACGGGGTTTTTATAGTGAAAACTCAGTTAAAACGCCTAAGGGAAATATCCCCAACAAAGAGTTAGGCAAGCCACTTACCTCAACTGCGCAACTCAACTCCATACCACGCTCTTGCCTCGAGTATCCAACTCCGGGTGGCCCGAATCTAATAAATTCGATTGCATAATGTAAATAATACTTCAAGAAATCACAATATTTAAGTCGAAGCTAATATGCGAAATTAGGAATTTTGACGAAACGCCCATCGGGCCCACATCTCAGAATCGGGTAAAAGTTATATTTTCTGGACACCCATTCACTCACGAACTCACTCGAACAAGAATCATCGAAATCCGATGCCAAAATCTCCCAAAATCCTCAGATTTTTGTTGGGGAAGTTTCATCAAATTTTCATGGTTTTTCACCCATTTTCATTGATTTGATTAAGGAAAATGATGGTTATTAATGGTCCAACAATGGATTAGGATTAGAAAACTTTACCTATGATCCTCCTCTTCGAAAACATCGCCACTTCCCGAGCTCACAATCGATTTTTGGAGTTATGAATTTCAAACCCTCGGATTTTAGAATAAACAGCCCAGGGATTTCGCCCCCGCGGCTCCCCAATCGCACCTGCGGTACCACACCTGTGGAAGTTTCATCGCAAGTGTGGAAGTCACTTAAGAAGCCTGGGGCCGCACCTGCGGTCGTTTGGTCGCACCTGCGGTCCCACTCCTGCGGAACCCAGGTCGCACCTGCGACCACTGGCCACCCCCCCCCAGACCGCACCTGCGAACAAACCCTCCGCACCAGTGTGTCCGCACCTGCAGAAAAAGCCATCGCAAGTGCGAGACACCAGAAACAGGTCTGGTTCAGCAATCCCAAATGGTTCCAAATTCACCCGTTGGGCATCCGAAACATACCCGAGGCCTCCGAGGCCCCCGGGGCCTCAACCAAAGTTACTAGCTGACCCAAATACCTTATTCAAACTTGGTCGAGACTTAAAAACACGTCTCATAACATCAAAATCATGAAATATGCATTGATTCAAGCCTATGAACTTAGGAATTTTCAAGAATTCACATTTGATGCCGAAACACGTCAAAACTCGTCCGATTGACCCCAAATTTTACACACAGGTCAATGACATTACGGACCTGCTGTCGCTACCGTAATTCCATTCCGAGTCCGATATCAAAATTTCCCCTATCAACCGAAATCGTCGAAATTCTAACTTTCGTCAATTCAAGCCTAAATCCACACCCGACCTCGAAAACACAATCAAAACACGCTCCTACCCCCGAAATCACTCAATGGAGCTAACGGAGTCGACAGAATTCTAGTACGGATCTGTCTTCCCACAGCTCTAGCTATGGTCTAATTTCTAAAGCTAAAATTCACCTCAAAGGACTATGTGACCAAAATCACTCCGAATTTCACCACTCAACGCTCTGACACGTTCCATTAACATAATAAGACATGGGATAAGCAGTTATTAGGGGATCGGGGCGCTACCTCACAAAATGACCGACCGGGTGGTTACATTCTCCCCCTCTTAAGAAAATCGACGAACGAGTATAGAAACATACCTGAAGCTGTGAAAAGATGAGGGTATTCACTCCGCATGTACTGCTCTGTTTCCCAAGTCACCTTCTCGACCGGATTACCCCTCCACTGAACTTTTACTAAGGCAATATCCTTCGACCTAAGCTTTCTGACCTTCCTGTCCAAAATGGCCACAGGCTCCTTAACATATGATAGATCCTTGTCCAATTGGACTGAGCTGAAATCCAAAACATGAGTCGGATCACCGTGATACTTCTGGAGCATGGAAACGTGGAATACCGGATGAACACTAGCTAGGTTAGGAGGAAGTCCAACTCATAAGCAACCTCCCCAACCGACCGCAACACCTCAAAAGGGCCAATGAACAACGGACTCAGCTTACCCTTCTTCCCAAATCTCATGACGCTCTTCATAGGCGACACCCAAAGCAAAACCTGATCACCAGCCATAAATGCCAAGTCACGAACCCTCCGGTCCGCATAACTCTTCTGCCCGGACTGAGCTGTGCTAAGTCTCTCTTGAATCACCTTTACCTTGTCCAGGGCATCCTGAACCAAGTCTGTAACCAACAATCCAGCCTCGCCCGGCTTAAACCATCCCACTGGAGACCTGCACTGCCTACCATACAAAGCCTTAAACGGCGCCATCTGAATGCTGGACTGGTAGCTGTTATTATAAGAAAAATCTGCAAGAGGCAAGTACTGATCCCACGACCCTCCAAAATCAACCACACAAGCACGGAGCATATCCTCGAGCATCTGAATCATGCGCTTGGACTGCCCGTCTGTCTGAGGGTGAAAGCTGTACTGAGATCAATCTGGGTACCCAAATCACTATGCAAGGCCCTCTAGAAGTGCGAGGTGAACTGAGGACCTCGATCTGATATAATGGACAGTGGCACACTGTGCAACCGGACTATCTCTTGAACGTAGATCTGGGCCAACTTCTCAGAAGAATATGTCATCAACACTGGAATGAAGTGGGTTGATTTGGTCAGCCGGTCCACAATCACCCAAATAACATCATGCTTCCTCAAAGTCTGAGGAAGTCCAACCACGAAGTCCATGGTGATCCGCTCCCACTTCCACTCTGGAAGCCTAATCTGCTGAAGTAATCCTTCCGGTCTCTGATGCTCACACTTGACCTGCTGACAATTGAGGCATTTGGCTACGAACTCCACAATATCCTTCTTCATCCCCCGCCACCAATAGTGATGTCTCAGATCCTGGTACATCTTCGCGGTACCAGGATGAATGGAGTACCGCGAGCTATGGGACTCCTTAAGAATCAACTCCTAAAATCCATCTACATCGGGCACACAAATACGGTCCTACAGCCTCAGCACACCATCATCACCCATGGTCACATCCCTGACACTATCCCGCTGAACTCTATCCCGAAGAGCTCGATGGTCGGGGTCATCATATTGGCATTCTCGAATGCGGTCATAAAGAGAAGATCGAGAAACAACACACGCCAATACCCGGTGAGGCTCGGAAAGATCCAGTCTCACAAACTGACTGGCTAAGGACTGAACATCCAAGGCTAAGGGCCTCTCATCTGCACGAAGATATGCCAAACTACCCAAACTCTCTACACAGCGGCTCAGGGCGTCGGCCACCCCATTGGCCTTTCCCGGGTGGTATAATTTAGTGATGTCATAATCCTTGAGTAAATCCAACCACCTACGCTGGCACAAATTGAGATCCTTCTGCCTGAAAATGTGCTGCAAACTCCGATGGTCCGTAAGGATCTCACAAGGAACCCCGTATAAATAATGAAGCCATATCTTTAGGGCGTGAACAATCGATGCCAACTCGAGATCATGCACATGGTAGTTCTTCTCATGAACCTTAAATTGTCTGGACGTGTAGGCAATCACCCTACCCTCATGCATCAACACCGCCCCAAGTCCAATCCTCGAAGCATTATAGTAGACTATATAGGACCCCAACCCGGTAGGTAATACTAACACTGGAGTTGTAGTCAGGGCTGTCTTGAGCTTCAGAAAGCTCTCCTCACACTCCTCAGTCCAAATAAAAGGTGCACACTTCTGGGTCAATCTTGTCATGGGCGCTGAAATGGATGAAAATCCCTCTACAAAACGGTGATAATACCCGGCAAAACCGAGGAAACTACGGATCTAAGTAGATGAAGATGGTCTGGGCCAACTCTGCACTACCTCCACCTTCTTCGGATCTACCTTGATCCCATCCGAAGACACTACATGGCCTAGGAATGCCACAGAATCAAGCCAAAATTCACACTTAGAGAATTTGGCATACAACTTCTTCTCTCTCAAGGTCTGAAGCACGATCCTCAAGTGCTGCTCATGGTGCTCCTGGGACCGAGAATAGACAAGAATGTCGTCAATGAACACGATGACGAAAGTATCAAGATAAGGTCGAAATACGATGTGCATAAGATGCATGAAGGCTGCTGAGGCATTGGTCATCCTGAATGACATAACGAGAAACTCATAGTGGCCATATCTGATCCTGAAGGCAGTCTTCGGGACATCCGACGCCCGGATCTTTAACTAATGATACCCCGAACGAAGATCAATCTTGGAGAGCACCCTGGCACCCTGTAACTGGTCAAACAGATCATCAATGCGGGGCAATGGGTACCTATTCTTCACTGTCACCTTATTCAGCTGCCGGTAATCAATACACATACGCATCGAACCATCCTTTTTCTTCACGAAAAGCACCGGAGCACCCCAAGGCGACACACTAGGCCTGATGAACCCTTTGTCAAGTAGCTCATGTAACTGCTCCTTCAACTCCTTTAACTCAGGAGGAGCCATGCGATAGGGAGGAATGGAAATGGGCTGAGTGCCCGGCAATAAGTCAATGCCAAAATCAATGTCTCTATCGGGCGGCATACCCAGAAGATCAGCTGGAAAGACATCAGGATAGTCCCTAACAACGGGTACAGACTCAACTGTAGGGGTCTCAGCACTAACATCTCTCACATAAGCCAAGTACGCAACACACCCCTTTTTCCTTGGGGTGCCCCAGTGTTGTTTGTCAAGAAAAAAGATGGCTCGATGAGGATGTGTTTTGACTACCGACAGCTGAATAAGGTTACTATTAAGAATAAGTATCCTCTGCCGAGGATTGATGATTTATTTGACCAGCTTCAGGGTGCTACAATGTTTTCCAAGATAAACTTAAGGTCTGGTTACCATCAGCTGAGGATTAGGGCGTCTGATGTTCCTAAGACGGCCTTTCGCACTCGTTATGGGCATTATGAGTTCTTGGTGATGTCATTCAGGTTGACAAATGCCCCCGCTGCTTTTATGGAGTTGATGAACCGGGTGTTCAGGCCTTATTTGGACTCGTTCGTTATTGTTTTCATTGATGATATATTGATATACTCTCGCAGCCGAGAGGAGCATGAGCAGCACCTTAGAGTCTTCCTCCAGACTTTGAGGGATAGTGAGTTGTATGCCAAATTATCCAAGTGTGATTTTGGTTGAGTTCAGTTGCATTTCTAGGCCACGTGGTTTCGTCAGAGGGTATTCAGGTGGATCCCAAGAAGATTTCAGCAGTTAGAGATTGGCCTAGGCCCACTTCAGCTACAGAGATTCGGAGTTTCTTGGGCTTAGAAGGTTACTATCGCCGATTTGTAGAGGGATTTTCATCTATCGCAGCCCCGATGACCTGGTCGACCCAGAAGTGTGCTCAGTTCATGTGGTCTGATGAGTGTGAGGCGAGCTTTCAGAAGCTCAAGACAGTCTTGACCACGACACCAGTGTTAGTGTTGCCCACAGGTTCAGGACTGTATACCGTATATTATGATGCTTCACGGGTTGGGCTTAGTGTAGTGTTGATGCAGGATGGGAAAGTTATAGCCTATGATTCTCGTCAGTTGAAGATTTCTGAGAAGAACTATCCAGTTCATGATTTGGAGCTTGCAGCTATTGTTCATGCATTAAAGATTTGGAGGCACTATCTGTATGGGGTGCCATGTGAGGTGTTCACGGATCATAAGAGTTTACAGTATCTATTCAGGCAAAAAGAGTTGAACATGAGGTAGAGAAGGTGGTTAGAGTTACTGAATGGAATATGATATTACCATTCTTTACCATTCGGGAAAGGCCAATGTGGTGGCCGATACTTTGAGCCGGAAGTCAGTCAGTATGGGCAACCTAGCTTATTTATCAGTCGAGGAGCGACCTCTTGCGTTGGATGTCCAAGCTTTAGCCAACCGATTTGTGAGGTTGGAGGTTTCCGAGATTGGCAGTGTGTTGGCCCATACTGTGGCCCGTTCTTCGTTGTATGATCGTATTCAGGCTAGGAAGTATGATGATCGTTATCTATGGGCTCTTAGAGATACGGTGCGGCATGGGGGTGCCAAGCAAGTCACAGTGGATGATGAGGGATTTCTGAGGATGTAGGGTCGTATTTGTGTGTCTAATGTCGATGGAATTCGTGAGTTGATTCTTCAGGATGGCCATAGTTCCCGATATTCCATCCATCCGGGCACCGCAAAGATGTACCAGGACTTGTGGCAGCACTATTTGTGGTGGAGGATGAAGAAGGATATTGTAGCTTATGTAGCTCGGTGATTGAACTATCAGCAAGTTAAGTACGGGCACCAGAGACCCGGTGGTTTGATGCAGCAGATTCAGCTTCCTGAGTGGAAGTGGGAGCGTATCACCATGGACTTTGTAGTTGGACTCTCACGGACTTAGAGGATGTTTGATGCGGTTTGGGTTGTTGTGGATAGGCTGACCAAGTCAGCGCACTTCATTCCGGTATCAGTTTCATATTCAACGAAGAAGTTGGCAAAGGTATATATGAGATAGATTGTTCGATTGCATGGGGTGCCCATATGCATCATGTCAGACCGAGGTACTCAGTTTACCTCCCATTTCTAGAGAGTAGTTCATCGAGAGTTGGGCACACAGATTGATTTGAGCACAGTATTTCATCCTCAGACGGACGGACAGTCCGAGCGTACTATTCAGATTTTGGAGGATATGTTGCGGGCTTGTGTCATTGACTTTGGTGGTTCATGGGACCAATTCTTTCCTTTAGCTGAGTTTTCCTACAACAACAGCTATCAGTCAAGCATTCAGATGGCCCCGTATGAGACGTTGTATGGTAGACGGTGTCGGTCTCCAGTCGGATGGTTTGAGCCAGGAGAGGCTAGATTGTTGGGTTCTGAGTTAGTCCAGGATGCCTTGGACAAGGTGAAGATAATTCAGGATAGACTTCGTACAGCTCAGTCCAGACAGAAAAGTTATGCCGATCGTAGAGTTCGAGAATTGGCCTTTATGATAGGAGACCGGGTATTTCTTCGAGTGTCGTCCATGAAGGGCGTGTTGAGGTTCGGAAAGAAGGGCAAGTTGAGCCCTAGGTTCATTGGTCCATTTGAGATTTTGGATAAGGTGGGAGAGGTGGCCTACAGACTTGCCTTGCCACCTTGTTTGTCAGCTGTGCATCCGGTATTTCACGTGTCTATGCTCCGGAGGTATATTGCGGATCCATCTCATGTACTTGACTTCAGCGGTGTCTAGTTGGACCGGGATTTGTCTTACGAGGAAGAGACGGTAGCTATATTAGATCGGCAGGTGCGAAGGTTGAGATCGAAGAGTTATCCTTCGGTTCGTGTTCAGTGGAGAGGTCAGCATGTTGAGGTAGCTACTTGGGAGTCCGATATGCGTAGCCGATATCCCCACATTTTCCCTGATTTAGGTACTTTTCTATGTCCGTTCGAGGACGAACGTTTTCTTTAGAGGTGGAGATTGTGATGACCCAAAAGGTCATCCTGTGTAAATTTAACAAAATTTGTGTTCCGAGGCCCCGAGAGCCTTCGCTAATATCACCTCGATATGCGTGCACAGCCCGGGCGCGTAGCCAGGAAGCCTTTATGTGGAAATTTGATAAAAGTTGAATTTATAATAATTAATTAATTAAAGTTGACTTTGGTCAACATTTTTGGTAAACGGACCCGAACACGTGCTTTGACGGTCCTGGAGGGGTCCGTAGGAAAATATGGGACTTGGGCGTATGCCCGGAATCGAATTCCGAGGTCCCAGGTTCGAGAAATGAATTTTTAAAAGAAAATTATTTTTCGGAAAATAATAAAGGCTTTTGAAAACGAATTTTGATGTGAAACACGTATTACCGGACCTCGTTCCGCTAAATAAGGCTTTCCATAGCGGCTTCTTGTGATTGTGACTTGCGGGGACTGGTGGTTCAGGATTTGGAAGTGCTTTGAGCGGTATAGGAACACTTGGTTCCTTAAGGTTGGAGTATTTGGCAAAGTTTGACTTCGGTCAACATTTTGAGCAAACGACCTCAGAATCAAATTCCGACAGTGTCAGTAGCTTCGTATGATGATTTCGGACTTGAGACATGTTCGGAACGGGTTTTCGATAACCCAGGAGCGTTTCGGCGCCCGATATAGAAATAAGGATTTCCTTAAATTTGAAATTTGGTTTGGAACGTGATTTTATGATATCGAGGTCCGAATGAAATTCTGAGACCGAGAATAGTTTCGTTATGTCATTTATGACTTGTCTGCAATATTTGATGTCATTCCGAATTATATGGGTCGGTCCGACGCATTTTTATAGAAATCAAGAACTTGAAGTTTCTTAAGTTATGGTTTTAGGGGTTTTGGGGTGTGATTTTGAGATTTAGCGTTGTTTTGGGTGTTCCGAAGGCTCGAGCGAGTCCGTATTATGATTTAGGACTTGTTGGTATATTTGGACGGGGGCTCGGGTGGGCCCAGGTGCCTCCCGGGTACCAAACGGGGCTAAAAACCAGCTGATGCAACTGTTGGTGCACCTGATCTGGTGTGACCGTAGGTGCAATTTCCCAGTCGCAGGTGCGAGACCGCTCCTGCGGTCTCAAGAATCGCAGGTGCGGACAAAGTTCCGCAGGAGCAGAATCGCAGGTGCGGTAATCCCTCTGCAGGTGCGACCCCAGCCCCACTCGTCCAGTTCCGCAGGTGCGAGCCCCAGCTCGCAGGAGCGAGACCGCAGGTGCGCTCCTTGAGCCGCAGGTGGGAATCCCTGTAGGCCAGGCATTATATATTCTTTAAAACTTGGGATTTCACCCCTCTCATTCATTTTCCACCACCATTAGAGACTTGTGAGCTTGGGAAGAACACACCACGACCTGGATACGGTTAAGGTAAGTTAATCCCTTCCTAATACTAGTTTCATGCATGAATTATTAATGGGATTACCTACTAAATTGATGGAAAATCAAGAATTGGGTAGTAAATTTAGGGTTCTTGAGAAGATTTGCGTATTATCCGTTTAATGCTGAATTCAAGTGGCAACGTCATATTAATGATCCTTAGGCTATGGGTGAGTGATTCCTTCGAGAATTTTCGGAAATTGAGCGTGCGAGCCCGGGGTCGAATTTTGGTATTTTTGGAAGGATGATAGAAAATGTATAATTAGGCTTTGGAATTGGTTTATTGAGTAATTATTGATGTTAATAAATCAATTATGTCTAGATATTATCGATTCGGAGTTGGATTCGAGAGGAAAGGCTGTGATTGAGGCTTGACTTGCATTTTGGAGCCGAGGTAAGTGTTTGGGCTAACCTTAGCTTGAGGGAATAGGTATAGAGTCTTATTTTCTTTGTGTAATTCATGTCCAACGTATAGGTGAGGTGACGAGTACCTATATGTTGCGGTCAAGCATGCCCGTGAGTCAATTGTTATGAATTGTACCGTGTTCTTGATATTCTATGTACTATGAATAATTGATGATTTAGAAGTGATACATTGATGTTGTTTCATGACGTGGGAAATTATTGATTAAGTGTTCAGTTGAGGCTCTTACTGTTGAAATTACACTTCTTAGCGAGTTTGGTTATACCTGAGTCCCTTGCCGGGACGATAGAATTTTATTGAGTATTTCTGTACACTTGAGATTTCTTATTGTTAGTTTTCACATTATATTGTTGTTGTTTTTTATTATTTATCGCACGAGGGGACATGCCTTGCCGATTGTTTTTTATTTATTGCACGGGGGGACATTCCGTGCCTATTGTGTATTATTTATTGCACGAGGGGACATGTCGTGCCGAGTGTTTATTATTTATCGCACAAGGGGACATGCCGTGATGATTTTTTATTATTTATTGCACGAGGGGACATTTCGTGCCGATTGTGTATTATTTATTGCACTAGGGGACATTCCGTGCCGAGTGTTTATTATTTGTACACGCGGGGACATTCTGTGTCGAGTGAATTTACTATTTACGCATGAGGGGAAATTCCGTGCCGAGTGATTGTGAGATTATGCACGAGGGGACATGCCATGCCTTTTGTTGTTCATTATCTGTTCTGAGACGTTAAATTCCTGCTTTTACTTTTACATTTCCGTTGTTACCCTTTTCTACTATGCTAGTATTTGTTGTCCCTTTTATCCCCAGCATGTTCTCCCCGTATATGTATTTACTTATTTATTTCCGTCGATATTTTCATGTTATTATGAAGAATTGTACAGTTATATATATTTTTGTCGGTCCTAGACTCGTCCTACGTCGCCGAGGTTAGGCTCGGCACTTACTCAGTACATGTGGTCGGTTGTACTGATGCTACACCTGCACTTCTTTATGTTCTGCAGATTACGCAGCCGGACCCGGTGGGCACTGACGGAGGGAGAATTCCATCAGTCCATTCAGGAGACATCGAGGTAGACCCGCAGACGTTCGTGGGCCTTGGCGTCACCTTCTACCCTTCTCTTTCATTTCTGTCTTATCCTATAGTTTCAAAGACAGTCGTATGTACTTATTTTCAGACCATTATATTTAGTAATCTCATAGACAGTTCATGAGTATGTGACACCAGTTCTGGGTTATATTTATGGGTTTTATTTTCGAAGCTTTCTATATTATTTTGAACTTAGTTAACTTTTATATTGTTGACCACCGTTGCATTAGTTATCTTGTTCATTTTAGTTGTAAATGAGTTTACTTAGTTCAAATATTGGCTTGTCTAGCGGGTGCAACGTTAGGCGCCATCACGGCCTGAAGGTGGGATTTCGGGTCGTGACAATTTTCCTCAATCCACATGTACACCATCGAGAGAGAAACATAAGAGGGTGACCCTAGGGGAAGGATCCATATCCATAGCACGATCAATTCAACGTGATATATGCCCAATCCACATGTTTTATATCATAATCAGCTTGGCGTGGTAACATGCTATATCACAATCCGCTCGGCGTGGTCACATACTATATCACAATCCACCCGGCATGATCATAGGCATATCAATACAATCCATCAGATGTGGTCACAGGAATAACAATACAATGCATCTGGCGTGGTCACAAGCACAACAACACAATTCACCCGGCGTGGTCACAGACATCCAGTCAGCCAAATCATATCATACAGAAACAAATATACAAGAACACATGTAGATGACCAATGAATATTAGATTTCATGCGCCTGGACTGGTGTAAGTGACATACTAAAGTGTATGCATGTGCAGAGTATGCTATCATAGCTCGAATCGACAATTTCATCACGAAAATCGTAAATATTAGCCTCTATGTAATCTCAAAACATGGATCAAACAACTCACAATAGGGTTACAACTATGAGAAACATCACAACTTAAAGCTTAACAATCAATTCAAGGCATGTTATAGCCTAAGCACTACCCCGAGCATGGATAAACACCCTCGGTGCTCGGGCTTTCAAAGGCCCCCGATGTATCAACAACCAAACAACCCACTCGTAAGGTCCTAGTTCTTCCAATAATAAAATAGGATGGATTGATAACTTGTTTAAGAAAATGATGGGAAACAATACTGATTCCGGTGCTGTTACACCCTTTTTCTTTTTACAAAAACCTTTACTAAACCCTCTTAAAATGATAAAAAGGTTTTGCAAAGCTTGAAAAGGGTTTTTCGATTTTGAAAGTGACAAAATTCATGTTTTAAAGGATTAACTCAGAGTCGCCACCTGACATTTGGTTTCGGTGTGTCAGGTCACCGTTTTTAGAAATAATTTTTCCTTTTAAAACACTTTAGACTTAAAGCTAAGTCCGCACCAAAAATTCAAGTAAGGGGGTTCATTTGAATCGGGGAGAAGGTGTTAGGCATTCCCCAAGTCCCGTGAAAGTCACGGTTGCGTACATGATCTAGTTGGCTTTAAAGAATACTCAGATTGAGGTAGAAAGACACAAAAAGAAAATAAACAATCAAAAGAGGCTTGAGGTCGTCCCCACCTAAATAAAAAGGAATAAAGTAAAATAAAAATAATAAGTTCTATTTTAAGCTCCCTCGCATCATCCAGTCTCTGGCCTTCATTTACATGTACTTCAGGCATACCCCGGATAAAATATATACAAAGTCTACGGGGCATACCCGGAGAAAATTCAACAAAAGGGGATGACCTCTAACCTCAAAATTAAACAAAACAATTCCTAAAGTTTGCCTACCCAAACAGTCGGCCTAAACATGTTACTAGCGATCAAATATAACGAACATAGAATAAAACTAAAACTAAAATAAGGATTCATTTTAACTTCTCATTCCTAGTTAGTTAGACCAAACCGCGTCCTAAAGCATATGAATAAATTAAACACTAGCGATGTGAGTCTTTCATTCCCATTACCCAAGAGTCTTATTTCAATTTAACATGGCATATAGAATCAAACTCATTACTTATGGAAACCAATTCACCTTGATCAAACAAGCAAATAATGACAAACAAGTATTCACAAGGATTTAATTAAGGTTCATTTTAAACAGTAATAAGGGAAGAGAGATTGACCTTCAGTGTGAAGCGATTTTTGCTTTAACAATTGAATTGAATTTACACTGATTATGAACGGATACCAACAGCAGAGCATAAAGTGTCGACGTGAAGCCAATCACCATAAAATCAAACAAGAAATCCAACACAAACGATTAACTCTGATGGATACCCAAACGGTGACCAAAGATACCAACGGAGACGCCACCACAATGAAACCTCGAACAACAATTCAGATCACGCTCATCTCAGTAATGAAAATGCGAATCCAGAGTTGGAAACCAGATTTAGTACTGAAAATAGTATACTCTTTTCCTATTTGTTTTGGGTTTTTTTTAGTATGCAATAAATGAAATTGAAAAAAAGAAGAAGAAAAAAAATAGTATATAACAACGGCTGCTCGGAGTTTCTACCCGATTTCCGGCTAGTTCTGGCAGCGGTAGACGTGAGAGAAAGGAGTGGTGGTAGTGCTTAGGGGTGTTGGGGCAGCGCCTGGTGGTTGTTTGCTGTGGCAGCGGGTCTTGAAGAGATTGGGGTGGTCGAGAGTGGGAAGCGGAGAGATCTGTCGGCAGGAAGGGGTGGCTGGTGGGAGCTGTGGCCGGCGTGGCGGCAGTGTCGAAGAAAGGGAGTGGGTGGTGTGGCTGGGTTCATTGGAGGAGGAGATGCGGCTGAAGAGGGGTTCTAGGGTTGGGAGTTAGCGGCGACAATAGGGTAAAGGGAGCGGTATGGCGGCTGGAGAGAAGAAGAAGAAGAGATGAGGGGGGTAAGGTGGGGTGATGGTCGAATTGATGCCGCGGCAATGGTTGGGAGGAGTTGATGGAGTTAGGGTTAGGTCCTTATGTGTATTCTTAGGGTGTCAAGGTGAGGAAGAAGACTTAGTGTTTCAAGAAAAGTGTCACGACCCAAACCGATGGGCCGCGACGGGCACTCGGTACCTTACTCGACCGAGTACCAATGTAACGTAGCTTTCTCATTACATCATCATATACACGTGCCATACAGGCCTAATAGGCCAACCTAATCATTTATAAACTCAAAACATAGGCCGAAAAAGGTCGTACTATCTTTAGCGTACACAACATATGTCTACAAGCCTCTAAGAGTACACAAATGTCATAAAGGTGGGGACAGAGTCTCGCCATACCAAACATTACACGTCTAAATCATACTAACCAAACAAGCAACTTCGAAGCAAATGGAGTACACCAACATCTTCCGCTGAGATGATAGCCTACTTGGGGGGCTCTCGACCTGTCTATCGGGACATGCGGGCATGAAACGCAGCGTCCCCAGGCAAAAGGGACGTCAGTACGAATAATGTACCGAGTATGTAAGTCACATAAATAAATACATAAGATATATGGATGACATATAGAGTACATGACTCAACCTGTATGTATGGATAATTCTGTAAATAATAAATCACTTTTAGCATCATGCATATGCGTATGAATATCATGTCGTGCATAGGTATATGTTTCATAACATCATCAGCCTCTGAGGGCATCCCATCATATCATATCGGCCACTGTGGGCAATATCATCATCGTATACCAGCTGATCAGGTGGTGGTGCGTATATAACGCCATAACCTTTCCCATATCCCATATACATATATATACATACATATATACGCGTATATAACGCCGTTTGAATATACATACATATATACGCGTATATAACGCCGTTTGAATCATATTTCAGCCACTGTGGGCAACATCATCATCATATACCAGCTGATCAGGTGGTGGTGCGTATATAACGCCATAACCTTTCCCATATCCCATATACATATATATACATACATATATACGCGTATATAACGCCGTTTGAATATACATACATATATACGCGTATATAACGCCGTTTGAATCATATTTCAGCCACTGTGGGCAACATCATCATCATATACCAGCTGATCAGGTGGTGGTGCGTATATAACGCCATAACCTTTCCCATATCCCATATATATATATATACATACATATATACGCGTATATAACGCCGTTTGAATATACATACATATATACGCGTATATAACGCCGTTTGAATCATATTTCAGCCACTGTGGGCAACATCATCATCATATACCAGCTGATCAGGTGGTGGTGCGTATATAACGCCATAACCTTTCCCATATCCCATATACATATATATACATACATATATACGCGTATATAACGCCGTTTGAATATACATACATATATACGCGTATATAACGCCGTTTGAATCATATTTCAGCCACTGTGGGCAACATCATCATCATATACCAGCTGATCAGGTGGTGGTGCGTATATAACGCCATAACTTCTCCCATATCCCATATACATATATTTATATATATACGCGTATATACCGCCATCTGGTCATGGGTCAATGCACATGTATGAAATGCATGAAAAGTACGTAATAATCTTAATATTTCTTCCGAATAAACTTTTCCAACTGCGTATTATTCTGAGACCCATGAACAGAAAATAATAATAATTCTCATGGGGAATCAAGAATATAGACACCCCCACTATTTTTATGAATAGAGTAATTTATAAAAACTGTGTATTTGCTCGTTTCTTCGGTATAATTTGGACCATGCCAAAAGAAAGAAGGGATAGCCTTAACATACCTGGAGTGGTAAAAACTCCGTATTTTATTCCTGATGAAGACTGCACCGTACACTTTCAGATGCTTGAAATTTGCTTTGACAGAATTTAGCTACGGACCATGCAAAATTAGCTTTTGGTTCCTTAGAATCTCGAATGAAATTGCTTCGAACCTTGCTTCTGTTCTATCGCTTGGTGAACCAAAGTTGGAATGGATTTAATCTAAAATTCCAACATTTGGTTGAAGTTGTTCTGTTTCTAGCCTTTGAATGAATTTGATACTTAATTGATATATCACATTTGAGATCCCTACAATGATACATCTCATTTTCAGATTCTTGTAATGAGATAAGACTTCTAAGTCTTATCCTTTGTAAAGTTAAGCTTTATATATTTCTTAGGTGTAGACACCTAACATAATTTGTTATGAGTCATCTTTTGTTTAAATTGGTGGCCTTGTGCCACGTGGAGAGTGGGTGAAGATTAGTAAATCTTTACCCACTTATTAGTTAACTGGGTAATATCCCGTTACCCGGTAATTAATCCATTACCCGCATAATTTAAAAGAATTATCACAAATTACTTAAAATATTACTCACTTTCCACATATCTTATACACCTTACTATCATGGCCATGTAGTACCTTGTATGACACTAGTCCATAAATACCGGGTATTTTAGCTCGGGCCGTATTTTATCCCAAAATGCCAAAATTTGACAAAAATTCATTTTCTTAGACTTGCTCCCCCTTTCACCTCCAGGAATTTACATATCACTTGTGATATAGCGTAATTCTTTAATCCCCAAATAATCTTTTCCTAGGACTGATGTCAATTACCTCACGACAAATTCAACGTAAAATACTGTAGGGTGCAACACTGTCGTAACTTATTATTGCGAAGCGTAACATTACCGTAATGTAATACTACAGGGTGACATCATCATAACATATTACTACAGAGCATAACATTGTCGTAATATAATACTGCGGGACGTAATATTGCGGGGTGTAACATCATTCCCCCCTTTGGAACATTCGTCCTCGAATGTCGACTAATGCTCTTATCATTTTCTTAACTTATATCTTCCGAATACTTTAGAACTTTCCTTGCCATCTAGGCGACTGTTCTTGTAACGACCCGGTCGGTCGTTTTGAGAGTTAGCTCCCCGATCCCCTAATAACTGCTTCTCCCATGCCTTATTATGTTAATCGAACTTGTCGGAGCGTTGAGCGGTGGAATTCGGAGTGATTTTGGTCATATAGTCTTTTAAGGTGAATTTTCAGCTTTAGAAAATGAGTCGTAGCTATAGCTGTGTGAAGACGGATCCGGAATGGAATTACGTCGATTCCATTAGCTACGTTGAGTTATTTCGGGGTTAGGAGCGTGTTCAGAATATGTTTTCGAGGTCGGATGTAGATTTAGGCTTGAATTTGCGAAATTTAGAATTTCGGCGATTTCGGCCGATAGGTGAGATTTTGATATCGGACTCGGAATGGAATTCTGAAAGCATAAGCAGGTTCGGAATGTCATTTATGACCTGTGTGCAAAATGTGAGGTTATTCGGATGAGTTTAGACGTGTTTCGACGTCGAATGTGAATTCTTGAAAATTCCTAAGTTCTTAGGCTTGAATCTATGCATATTTGAGTATTTTGATGTTATGGACGCTTTTTTAAGGCTCGACAAAGTTTGAATAAGGTATTTGGGTTAGTTGGTGGGTTTGATTGAGGTCCCGGGGCCCTCGGATGATTTTCGAATGCTCAACGGAGTGGTTTTGGACTTAAGAAAACATCAGATTTTTCTACAGCTGGTTTTCTTCTATGCGTTCGTGTAGAGGTCACTGCGAACGCATAGGCTATTTTGGGCTCAGGGATTTTAAAGCTACGCGTTCGCGGGCAGAAGGGTGTGTTCGCGTAGTTGAGGCTGGTTCTTCATCGCGGACGCGTTCGCATAGGTCTAGCGGGGGTTCCAGGGGTCAGGGGTCAGTTACCTTTCGCATTCGCATATATGGGACCGCGTTCGCGAAGGCTTAGGGATTTGCTGACCGCGTTCGCGGGTCCCTCACCATGTTCGCATAGGGTTTTTTCTGGGCCATAAATCTTTACCTTTCGCGTTCGCGGTGGACCCTCCGCGAATGCATAGAACAAATACCTGGGCAGACTATTAAATATCCAATTTGAAGGTTTAAGCCTATTTTCACAATTTTTGAATTGTGGGAGCTCGGGAGAGGCGATCTTTCAGGGATTTTTCACATGGGTATTCTTGGTAAGTGATTTCTAACTATCATAGGTTAATTTGCATGATTCTAATCCTAAATTACACCCTTAATTTCGAGAATTTTGAGTAGAAACTTGGGAAAAATGAAGAAACTTGTTAGACCAAATTTTGGGGTTTTTATTGAGTATTTGACCTCCGATTTGAGGGATTTTTATATGGTTAGACTCGTGGGGGAATAAAGGTTCGGGAAACGTAAATTTTACACGATTCCAAGACGTGGGCCCGAGGGCATTTTGGTCAAAATTCCTAATTTCGCGTATTAGCTTTGAATTAATTAGTTACTTTGATTTCTTGAAATGATATTTACAATATTCAATCGAATTGAATAGATATGGGCCACCTGGAGTTTGATACTCGTGGAAAGAGAGTGGTACATAGATGGTTTACACAGTCGAGGTAAGTGGCTTGCCTAACTTTGTGTTGGGGATGTTTCTCTTAGGCATTTTAACTGATCTTTCACTATAAAAACCCCGTGTACGTGAGGTGACGGGTGCGTGCATGTGTTATTTTACTGGATTTCCTTCGTTCTTTCTATGTCATACCTCCTTTTCCATTCAATTATTATTGTGATTGTTTTAAACTGAGTAGTAACTTAAGGTTTAAACACGTCAACTGATTTTACCTAAATTTTCACTCACTACTACTATTTGAACCTCGATGAAGTATTTTGCTCTATATTGCCTATTATTTCATAAACTATTGAATTACGCTGCATC